>CAUYQU010030313.1:0-98327 GCA_963574635.1 Cheracebus regulus | reverse complement strand
GTGGAGACTTGGGGACAGTAATCAAGTAACCCCCTTTTCCAGAATGCATTAACCCACTCCCCTGACCTCACGCTGGGGCAGGTCCCCAAGTGTGCAAGCTCAGTATTCGTGGTGGGGGATGGAGTGTCTTCTGAGGTTCTTTAAAAAAAAAAATGCAGCATATTTAAGGGAGGCAATGAACCCTCTCCCCCGCCTCTTCCCTGCGCAAATCTGCTCCTGGAATCTTATGTGCTGTGAATAATAGGCCTTCTCTGCCTCTCCAGTTTTTAGAGATCTGAGGTTCCAGAGTCTCCTGGTAACTGGAACCTCCCCTGAGGGGAAATCCTGGTGCTCAAATTACCCTCCAAAAGCAAGTAGCCAAAGCTGTTGCCAAACCCTACCCATGAATCAATGGGTCTTTATTTATGACGACTTTATTTATTCTAATATGATTTTATAGTATTTATATATATGGGTCGTCTGCTTCCCTCGTATTTTTCTTCCTCTTTTTTTTTGTAATATTGGAAACGCCGGTATAATTATTATAAGTAGATTATAATAATATATTTAGTAATATATATTGTTACCTTAAAAGTCTATTTTTGTGTTTTGGAAATTTTTAAATAAACGGAATCTGCCTAAAAAAAAAAAAAATACAAAAATTAGCCAGACATGGTGGCACACACTTGTAATCCCAGCTACTCAGGAGGCTGAGGCAGGCAAATTGCTTGAACCCAGGAGGCAGAGGTTGCAGTGAGCCGAGATTGCACCACTGCACTCCAGCCTGGGCTACAGCGAGAGACTCCGTCTCAAACCGCCCTTTGCCCACAGGAAAACACACTCTAATTATATGATATCAACCTTTTGTTAAACAATTCCACATCAGTGAAAAAAAAAAAAACTCAGCAAATATAGGATAGATACTTCCTTCTCATGATAAAGGAAATTAACAACAAGCAATCCTAATTTCCCTCTTAAGAAAATCTGCACAATCAGCTAGGACAGAGCAAACCTACTCCAGCCTAGTTCTCGCACCAATTAAAACTAAAAATACTGGACAAATACAAAAAGCAACTACCTCCCAACACTGGAAAAACAGCATTTGAATGAGTCTCCCAGAATTCTTTTTTCTCTATTATCTACCAGCTTTGACCCGAAGGTGACCGGAGTGCTGAACTATGCAGCAGGTACAGGCAACAAAATCTCTGAGTAAAACTCTGTCTCTCTGGCCAGAGGACTGGGAAAACGGGTCCTGGTGAGTTGGAGAAGTGTGGGTGGAATCTTTGTTTCTTTCTTTGTCATTTTTCTCTCCCAGCTCTGTCCCAAGAGTGACTCCAGATGCACAGCTGCACAGTAGAAGTAGTTGGGGCGGCAACACAACTGCCTAACACAGGGCACTGTGGCCCAGTGAGTGTAGGGGTGGGGGAAGTGCTGTTGTTTTTTCTCTCTCTCTTCCTCACTTCATCACCCTGAAGCCAGATCCAGTTGTGCAGTTGTAGCAGCACAGGCAGCTAAAACTCTTGAGAGATGGCCAGGTACATTGGCTCACACCCATAATCCAGCACTTTAGAAGGCCAAGGCAGGAGGATCTCTTGAGGCCAGGAGTTCAAGACCAGCCTAAGCAATATAGTGAAATCCATTCTCTAAAAAATAAATTTAAGGCCAGGCACAGTGGCTCACGCCTGTAATCCCAGAACTTTGGGAGGCCAAGATAGGAGGATCACAAGGTCAAGAGTTCAAGACCAGCCTGGCCAACATAGCAAAACCCCATCTCTACTAAAAATACAAAAATGCTTGTAGTCCCAGCTACTCTGGAGGCTAAGGCAGAAGAATAGCTTAAACCTGGGAGGCGGAGGTTGCAGTGAGTCAGGATCGCACTGCTGCACTCCAGCTTGGACAACAAAGTGAGACTCTGTCTCAAAAAAAAAAAAAATTAAAAGATATCTCGCCATGGTGACCATGCCTGTAGTCCTAGCTACTTGAGGGCTGAGGCAGGAGGATCACTTGAGCCCAGGAGTTCTGGGTTGCAGTGAGCTATGATCATGTCACTGCACTCTAGCCTGGGTGACAGAGCATGACCCTGCCTCAAAAAAAAAAAAAAAGACTTTAAATAGGCACTTTAACCATGCTCCATGAGATAAAGATGTACATAACTGAAATACGTAGAAAGGCCGGGCATGGTGGATCACACCTGTAATCCCAGGACTTTGCAAGGCTGAGGTGGGAGATCGCTTGAACCCAGGAGTTCAAGACCAGCCTGGGCAGCATAGAGAGACTCTGTCTCTACAAAAAGTTAAAAAAATTAGCTGGGTATGGTGGCACACGTCTGTGGTACCAGCTACTCAGGAGGCTGAAATGGGAGGATAGCTTTAACCTGGGAAGTAGAGTCTGCAGTAAGCTAGGATCATGCCACTGTGCCCTACCTGGGGCAACAGAGCAAGACCCTGGCAAAAAAAGAAAGAGAGAGAGAGAAAAGCAAAGAAAGAAATAGAAAAATGAATGTTCTCAGCTGAGAAATAAGCTATTTTTTAAAAAATGGAAATTTTAGAACTGAAAAATACAATATCTAAAACAAAAATTCACTGCATGAGATCAAGAGGAAAATGAAGATTATAAATAGAAGAAGAGTTCATGAACTTGCAGGCGAATCAATAAATATTATGTAATTTGAAGAACTAAGAAATTGGGAAAAGATTAACAGAGCTTCAGGGATTTGCAGGACACCATTAAAAAGTTGAATATTCGGCCAGGCACAGTGGCTCATGCCTGTAATCCCAGCACTTTGGGAGGCCGAGGCGGGTGGATCATGCGGTTGGGAGTTCAAGACCAGCCTGGCCAAGACGGTGAAACCCCATCTCTGCTAAAAATACAAAAAATTAGTCAGGCATCATGGCAGGTGCCTGTAATCCCAGCTACTCAGGAGGCTGAGGCAGAGAATTGCTTGAATCCTGGAGGCAGAGGTTGCAATGAGCCGAGATCGCACCACTGCACTCCAGCCTGGGTAACGGAGCGAGACTCTGTCTCAAAAGAAAAAAAAAAGAAAGTTAAATACTCATGTCATTGGAATCTTATAAAGAGAAGAAAAAGAAACTGGTACAGAAAAAAAAATCTAAAGAAATAATGACCTAAAACTTCCCAAATCTGGTGAGAGATATACATTTACAGATTCAAGAAGTACAGTGAAGTTCAAACAAGATACATTAATAACAAGACACATTGTGATTACATTAAGAGCCCACTCGGGTAATTCACAGTAATCTCCCCATTTCAAGATTCTTAGCTGAAAAAGCCCCTTTGCCATTGTCTCGGTTTGTATTGTGCGGCTATCACAAAATCTCATAGACTGGGTAATTTACAATGAACAGAAATGTATTGGCTCACATTTCTGGAGGCGGGAAAGTCCAAGATTGAGGAACTAGAATCTGGCAAGGACATATAGTTTGCAAGGGCAAAACTAACAGAAACCATGCCCAAACACATCATAATCAAGCTTCTGAAAACAAGGATAAAGAAAAAGACATCTTGAAAGCAGCCATGAAAAAAACAAGACATTGCTTATGTGAAATAAGACATTGCATATAGGAAAAAATGTTTGAATCACTGCTGATTTCTTATCACAATGCTGATTTCTTAGCATAAACCATAGAGTCCAGAAGACACTGGAACAATATGTGATAAAAAAAAAAAAAAAAGAACCATCCACCTAGATTTCAATACCCAATGAAAATACTCTTTAAAAATGCAGGTAAAGGTTGGGCACAGCAGCTCGCGCCTGTAATCTCAGCACTTTGGGAGGCCGAGGCAGGTGGATCACCTGAGGTCAGGAGTTCAAGACCAGCCTGAACAACATGGAGAAACCCTGTCTCTACTAAAAATACAAAATTAGCCAGGCATGGTGGCGCATGCCTGTAATCCCAACTACTCAGGAGGCTGAGGTAGGAGAATCACTTGAACCCGGGAGGTTGTGGTGAGCTGACACCGCACCATTGCATTCCAGCCTGGGCAAAAACAACAAAATTCCGTCTCAAAAAAAAAAAAAAAAATGTAGGTAAAATTGAGACATTCTCATATGGAAGAAAACTAAGAATTTGTAGCTCAAAGACATGCTCTAAATGAAACGCTAAGGAAGTTCTTCAAGCAGAAAAGACATTTTATCAGAGCGAAAGCTGAAATTTTAACAATGAAGCTAAAGCAACAGAAATGGCCAATATTTGAGTAAATGCAACAGACCTTTTTTCTCCCCTTGAGTTTAAAAATATGTATGACCACTGAAAGCAAAAATTGAGCCAGGCAAGGTGGCTCACGCCTGTAATCCCAGCACTTTGGGAGGCTGAGGCAGGTGGATCACTTGAAGTCAGGAGTTCGAGACCAGCCTGGCTAACATGGTGAAACCCCAACTCTACTAAAAATACAAAACTAGCTGGGCATAGTGGAAGGTGCCTGTAATCCCAGCTACTCTGGAGGTTGAGGCAGGAGAATTGCTTGAACCCAGGAAGCAGAGGTTGCAGTGACTGAGATTACACCACTGCACTCCAGCCTGGGTGACAGAACAAGACTGTGTCTCAAAAAAAAAAAGTAAGTAAGGTAAAATAAGCTGTATGGTGAAAGCTTCTACATTTTCTCGAAGTTGTAAAATACTAACTCTAAGCATGCTATGGAAGTTTAGGTATGTAAGTAGACTATAAAACTTTAGGTATGTAAATGCCCAAAAATCCACTAAAAGTTGGTACAAAGAATCAAAATCTAATAGACAAGTTAAAATAGAATGTCTAAAAATATTTAAACAATTCAAAAGAATGCAGGAAAGGGGAACATAGGAATAAAAAACAAAGAGGAGAAACAAAATAAATCCTAAAATGGTAGACTTAAATCCAAACATATTATTAATTACATTTTTTATAAATGATTTAAAAATACAAACTAAATGGTAGAGATTGTCAGATTAGATAAAAACACAAGTCTAACTATATGCTATATTTTAAAAACCATTCTTGACGGGCGCAGCGGCTCACACCTGTAACCTCAGCACTTTGGGAGGCCAAGGCGGGCAGATCATGAGGTCAGGAGTTCAAGACCAGCCTGGACAACATGATAAAACCCTGTCTACTAAATATACAAAAACTATCTGGGCATGGTGGTGGGTGCCTGCAATCCCAGCTGCTCAGGAGGCAGAGGCAGGAGAATCACTTGAACCCAGGAGGTGGAGGTTGCAGTGAGCCAACACTGCACCATTGCACTCTAGCCTGGGTGACAAAGTGTCTAAAAAAAAAAATTATAAATATAATTATACATATTAGTTAAAAGAAAAGAAAAAGATGTACCACACAAATACAAACTGTTTAAAAAGCAAAAATGGCCATACTAACATCAGACAAAGGAAACCTCAGGACAAAGAATAGTACCAGGGACAAAGGGGGACATTAATTAATGACAAAACAGTCAATCCATCAAGAAGATGTAGCAACCTTACATGTATATACACCTAAAAAAAAATATGAAGCAAAAAATGATAAAACCAAAGGAACAAATAGATAAATCCATAAGTATATAGGGAGATTTCAACACTCCTCTGTCAGTAATTTACAGAATATATAGACAGAAAATCAGCAAAGTTACAAAAATCTTGAACAACACTATCTTAATCTAACTTATAGAACACTCCAGACACAACAGCATAATATACATTTTTTTAAATAAGGTCCCACTCTGTTACTCAGGCTGGAGTGCAGTGGTGGGATCTCAGCTCACTGCAACCCCCCCAGGTTCAAGCGATTCTCTCACCTCAGCCTCCTGAGTAGCTGCGCACCACCATCCCTGGCTAATTTTTGTATTTTTAGTAGAGACAGGGTTTCACCATGTTGGCCAGGCTGGTCTCGAACTCCTGGCCTCAAGTGATCCACCTGCCTTTGCCTCCCAAAGTTCTAGGATTACAGGTGTGAGCCACCACACCTGGACAGAATACACATTCTTTGTAGGTGCATATAACCATTCTCCACAATATACCAAATTCTGGGCCACAAAATAAGCCTGAACAAATTTTGAGGAATAGAAATCACATAAAGTATGTTATCTGGCCATAATAAATTTAAACTAGAAATACATGAAGCAAAAAATGATAAAACTGAAGGAACAAATAGATAAATCCATAAATAAATTGAGAGACTTCAATATTCCTCTCCCAGTAATTTACAGAATATGTAGACAGAAAATCATCAACAGAAATACACCTAGACAATCCACAAATATTTCAAAATTAACAATACTTCTAAATAATTCATGGGTGAGAAGGGGCTCAGAGGAAATTAGAAGACATTTTTGAACTAAATGAAAATGAAAATACAATATATCAAAATTTGTTAGATGTAGCTAAAACTATGCTTACAGGAACATCATAGCATTAAAATGCTTATTTTAAAAAAGAAGAAAGTTCTCAAATTAGTAATTTACATTTCCACCTTAAGAGACTAGAAGATGAGCAAATTAATAGCTAATCTGAATGACCCTAACTACTAAATAAATTCAATCCATAGTTTTAAAACTTCTAATAAATACAACTCTAGATCTAGATGGTTTTAGTATTGAATTCTATTAAATATTTAGAAAAAATTAAAAGCAATTTTACATAGTCTCCTCCAAAAAAAATAGAAAATAAGAAAATACTCTCAAAACAATCTTCTGCCGGGAGCAGTGGCTCATGCCTGTAATCCTAGCACTTTGGGAGGCTGAGGTGGGTGGATCATCTGAGGTCAGGAGTTCAAGACCAGCCTGGCCAACATGGTGAAATCCCATTTTTACAAATAAAATAAACAAAAACAAAAAAACAAAATAATCTTCTGAGTTCAGCGTTACCTTGGCACAAAAGCCAAAGAACAAATATCTCCCATGAAAAAAATCCTCAACCAAATAGACTCAAAAGTCCTTAACAAAATATTAACAAATCAAATACAGCAATATGTTAAAAAGATAATACATCACAACCAAACAGGGTTTATCCTGGGAATGCAAGGCTGGCTCCACAGTCAAAAATGTAATTTATCATATTAACAGAATACAACAGAAAAAACACACAGTCATCTCAATAGATGTAGTAAAAACATTTGCGATAATCTCCATTTGTGGTAAACATTCGAAACAAACTAGAAATATAAGGAAACTTTCTTAACCTGATAAAGGATATCTAACATCAACAACAAAGCCCTACCATCTAGCATCATACTTAATGGTGAAAGACGGAAAGCTTTTCCTCAAAGATTGGGAATAAAGCAAAGATGTCCGTTCTCATCACCCATACTCAGCATTGTACTAGGAGTCCTAGCCAGTGTGATAAAGCAAGAAAAAGAAACACAAATTTGGAAGAAAAAGAAACACTATAAACGGCCACTATTAACAGATGATATGATAGTTTACGTAGAAAATCTCAATGAATCTATTAAAAAGCTCTAAGAACTAATAAGTGAAACCTACTTATGGCAGGATATAAGGTCAGTTAAGGTCAATATACAAAAATTTATGTTATTTCAATTCAGCAGTAATAAAAAATTAAAAAATTTAAAAATTATTTATGTACCATTTACAATTGCACAAAAAATACTTGGGTATAAAACTGAGAAAATATTTGGAAGATCTGTGTACTGAAAAATACAAAAGATTGATGAAAGAAATTAAAGACCTAAATAAATAAAGAGATATGCCATATTCATGGACCAGAAACTCAATATTGTGAAGATGTCAATTCTCCTTATACTTATCTACAGATGCAACATAATCCTAATAAAAATACCAGCAGAATATTTTAAAAGAAATAACTATATAAATTACAAAATTTATATGGAAATGCAAAGAAAATAAAAGAGCCAAAACAATTTTGAGAAAGAGTTATAGGCCAGGTGCAATGTCTCACACCTGTAATCCCAGCACTTTGGGTGGCTGAAGCACGAGGATCAGTTGAGCTCAGGAGTTTGAGACCAGTCGTGCAACATGGCAAGATCCCCTTTCTACAAAAAAGAAAAAAAAAAAAATGCTGGGTGAGGTAGCACATTCCTATGGTTCCAGCTACTCAGGAAGAAGTGAGAGGATTGCTTCAGCCCAAAAGTTCGAGGCTGCAGTGAACTATGATTGCACCACTGCACTACAGCCTGGGTGACAGTGAGACCCTGTCTCAAAAAAAAAAAAAAAAAGTAATAAAATTGAAGAACTCATCCTACCTGATTTCAATACTTAAGATGAAACTACAATATTAGAGACAGTACAATATTGATGAAAGAAGTGATATATAGATTAATGGATCAGAAGAGAGCTCATAATTAGAGGCACACGAATATTGTCAATTGATTTTGTTGTTGGCTTTTTTTTTTTTTTTTTTGAGACAGAGTCTCACTCTGCCATGCAGGCTGGAGTGTAATGGTGCGATCTTGGCTGGCTGCAAGGTCCGCCTCCCTGATTCAAGTGATGCTCATGCCTTGGCCTCTCAAGTAGCTGGGATAACAGGTGCAATCCACCATGCCCAGCTAATTTGTATTTTTAGTAGAGATAGGGTTTTGCCATCTTGGCTGGAGTGGTCTCCAACTCCTGAACTCAAGTGATCCACCCACCTTGGCCCCCAAAAGTGCTGGGATTACAGGTGTAAGCCACCACGCCCAGCCACTAATTGATATTTGATAGATGTGCAAAGACAATTCAGTGGAGAAATGATAATCTCTGCAACAAATGGTGCTGGAACAATTAGACTTCCAAATGCAACAAACTGAACCTTGACCCATTCCTCACACTTTCTAAAAAGTTAAGTAAAAATGAAATATAAACATAAATATAAAACACAAAATTTAAAACTTCTAGAAGAAAACATGGAAAGAAATACCTATGACCCAAAATATGATCCATAAGAAACAAAATGTTGGATTTCATCAAATTAAAAACTTTTGAACTCTTAAGAAAATGAAAAGACAATCCACAAAATGGGAGATATACATGAAAATCATACATCTGGCAAAAGACTTGTGTACAGAATATATAAAGACCTCTCAAAACTCACCAATAAGAAAACAAACAACCCAACAATGAAATGGGTAAAAGACTTGTATCTTGACTAAAGAAGATGTATGAACGGCAAAGACAGACATGAAACGAAGCCCATCATCATTAGCTGCAACTGAATTAGGGAAATGCAAATTAAAATCACAATGAAAGGCTACCCCACACTTGCTAGAATAGCTACTTTTTTTTTTTTTTTGAGAAAGTCTCGCCCTGTCTCCCAGGCTGGAGTGCAGTGGCATCATTTCAACTCACTGCAACCTCCGCTTCCCAGGTTCAAGCAATTCTCCTGCCTCCGCCTTCCAAGTAGCTGGGATTACAGGCACTCACCACCATCTCTGCTTATTTTTGTATTTTTAGTAGAGATGGGGTTTCACCTTGTTGGCCAGGCTGGTCTCGAACTCCTGACCTCAAGTAATCCACCCGCCTTGGCCTCCTAAAGTGCTGGGATTATAAACACGAGCCACCGTGCCTGGCCTGAATACGTGTTAAGAAGAAGCAAATAAACTACTGGGGGCATGTACGTATGGAATTGAAAGTCACCTACTTTTGTGACTGATCTTCTATCTTAAATAGTGTCAGGATAACTTCATCAGTATAGGACTGGGACAGCAGATACAGGATCTTCCTGATGGTCTTTAGGGCTATGGCTTCTGTAATGCTGTTCACGTGGTAGTAAATGTACTGGGTGATTTCTGGCACCTGAAATGAGGGAAAAGGAGGCTCTTTCCAGACACTCAGCATCAGCTCACCAGCACTCACATAACTAAGCACCCACTTCACCTGTAGGGCTGCACTCAATGCTTACATAGCATGTGCAGACCAAAGAGGTCACCGTCCCACTGCACTTTGCCCTGGCCAGGCCACACCCTCAGGACTGTGAACTGTCTTGGACTCTATGGGGCCTGAAGAAACTCCAAATTGGATGCTAATCCACCATACTGACTTTTTTTTTTTTTTTTTTTTTTTTTTGCGACAGTCTCACTCTGTCGCCCAGGGAGGTGGAGTGCGGTGGCGCCATCTCAGCTCACTTACTGCAACCTCCACCGGGTTTCACCATGTTGGTCAGGCTGGTCTTGAACTCCTAACCTCATGATCCACTCACCTCAGTCTCCCAAAGTGCTGGGATTACAGGCGTGAGCCACCTCGACCAGCCTGTATTTTTATTAGAGACAGGGTTTTGCCATGTTGCCCAGGCTGGTCTGGAACTCCTGAGCCCAAGCAATCCGCCTGCCTCAGCCTCTCAAAGTGCTAGGGTCACAAGTGTGAGCCACAGCGTCCGGCCCACTATATTGACTTTTTTATCTTTTTGTTTTATTTTGTCTTTTTCTTTTCTTTTCAGCTGCCATACTGACTTCTGATTAACCTTTGTTCCCAGAATGCCTCTAAAATTTCTACTTTATCTATTGTAAATCCTGTCCTTAGGTCAAAACAACCTTAACCATAAATCCTGCCCTTAGGGCAGATTTGCATAGCATTCTTTCTTTTTCCTGAGGGGTTGATTTTAATTGTCCTACACATTCCTTCTCTAAGGCATATTTGTTTGTTTGTTTCTTAGAGACAGGGTAGTAGTATGCTCAGAGCTCACTGCAGCCTTGAAGTGCTGGGCTCCCACCTCAGCCTCCCAGTAGCTGGGACTAGGGCACACTCCTATTGTACAGAAGCCCTGGGCCATGGGGGGTGATGGCTGGGTCCACCGAAGCCTCCTGGGACATGGCTTCCGTTTTGTTTTGTTTTGGTCTCGCTCTGTCACCCAGGCTGGAGTACAGGGGCACAATCTCAGCTCACTGCAACCTCTGCCCACCAGGTTCAAGCTATTCTCCTGCCTCAGCCTCCTGAGTAGCTTGGGACTACAGGCATGCACCACCACACCTGGCTAATTTTTCTATTTTTAGTAGAGACAGGGTTTCGCCATGTAGGTCAGGCTGGTCTCAAACTCTTGACCTCAAGTGATCCACCCACCTCGGCCTCCCAAAGTGCTGGGATCACAGGCGTGAGCTACTGTACCTGGCATGGCTTCTGCTTTTAAGTCGGTATTAAAGGTTTCTTTCTTAGAAACTGGATTAATCAACCTCTTTCTTTGACCTCTCAGCTTCCTTGGACTTTAAGGGTAGCTTCATACAGACCTGCCCACCACTGAACAGCCCCCATATTTTAAAAGGGACAAAATAGAGAGCAGTCAGGGAAGACTAGAACCATATCTGGAAACCATGTCATGAAGAATGAAGGAAGAATCTGAGGATGTAACTTAGAGAAAGAAAGACAGAGGGCATAGAATTGCTGCCTCCAAGTGGTCTCAAGACTATTATGGAGGGAGGGAAGAGTCAGTCCTTGCTGTTTACTGGCCATGTGGGCTGGAGGCAGGAGGTGGTGGACAGCATTAACTCTGAAGTCACACTCCCTGGATGTGAATTTCACTTCCTCACACTCACTGTGTGAGTGTGGGAAAGTTTTCATCCTCTCTGTGCTCTATTTCCTCATGCAAAAAGTGAGGACAGTTTTACCTACGTCAACAGTTCTGAGTTAATGCACCTGAATTGGTTGAAACAGTGTCTGTCACATAATAACTGCTCAAGAAACTTCAGTAATTAAGGTTCCTCACCTCTTTGAGCCTTTTCTCATTTTGTTTTTCTTTTGAGAAAGGGTCTAGCTCTGTTGCCCCAGCTGGAGTGCAGTGGCGAAATTATAGCTCCCTGCAAAGTCTCCATCTCCTGCGTTCAAGCGATCCTCTCACCTCAACCTCCCTAGTGGTTGGGACTACAAGTGCGCACCACCATATGCAACTAATTATTTTTATTTTTAGTAGAAATGAGGTCTTGCTCTATTGCCAGGCTGGTCTTGAGCTCCTAAACTCAAGCGATCCTCCTGCCTGGGCCTCTCAAAGTTCTGGGATTACAGGTGTGAGACTGCACTGGGCCTTCTCATTTCTAAAGAGAAAATAATTATTACAACAGGTATGTTGTAAGAATTTAATGAAAGAACACATAAAAGAAGCTAGCATAGTATATAACACCTAGCATTAGGAATACTTGAATATTAACTGTATTCTGCATAATGCCAGAAGGCAAACTTGGGCCAGGGACTAGAAACTATGGGGGCGGATTTCAGTGCTCTGTAAATTCGAACTTTTAGATAAGGGAAGTGGTTCACCCTTACACACTGTTGGTGGAATGTAAATTAGCATAACCATTATGGAAAATTCCTGCTCACACCTGTATCCCAGCACTTTGGGAGGCACAAGTGGGTGGATCACAAGGTCAGGAGATCAAGGCCAACCTGTCTAACATGGTGAAAACCCATCTCTACTAAAAAAAATACAAAAAATTAGCCAAGTGTGGTGGCACATGACTGTAGTCCCAGCTACTTGAGAGGCTGAGGCAGGAGAATTGCTTGAACCCAGGAGGCAGAGGTTGCAGTGAGCCAAGATTGTGCCATTGCACTCCAACCTGGGCGACAGAGCGATACTCCATCTCAAAGAAAAAAAAAGGAAAATTCCAACATTATGGAGGTCACTCAAAAAACTAAAACTACCAATACCACTTATAGGTATATAGCCAAAGAAAATGAAGAGATATCTGCACTCCTCTGTTCATTGCAGCATTTTTTGTAATAGTCACAATAGGGGAAGGACCTAAGCCTCCAATAACAGATGAGTGGATAAAGAAAATGTGGCTTATACACAATGGAATGCTATTCACCCTTAAAAATGAAGGAGGCTGGGCGTGGTGGCTCACACCTGTAATCCTAGCACTTTGGGAGGCTGAGGCAGGCAGATCACCTGAGGTCAGGAGTTCAAGATCATCCTGGCTAACATGGTGAAACCCTGTCTCTACTAAAAATACAAAAATTAGCTGGGTGTGGTGGCAGGAACCTGCAATCCCAGCTACTCGAGAGGCTGAGGCAGGAGAATTGCTTGAACCTGGGAGGTAGAGGTTGCAGTGAGCTGAGATTGCACCATTGCACTCCAGCCTGGGGGACAAGAGCGAGGCTTCATCTCAGAAAAAAAACAAAGAAACTCTGTCATTTGTAACAATATACATGAACCTGGAGGACATTATGAAAATTGAAACAAGCCAGATATAGAAAGACAAATACTGGGTGATCTTACTTAGATGTAGAATCTAAAAAAGTTAAATTAATAGAAGCAGAGAGTGGAATGGTGGTTACCAGGAGCTGCAGGTTAGGAGGATTGGGGAGATACTGGTCAAAGGATACAAAATTTCATTTAAACAGGAGAAATAAGTTCACATCTATTGTATAAGAAAATTGCTAAGACGGTAGATGTTCAATGTTCTCACTACAAAAAAATAAGCATGTGAGTTAATGGGTATGTTAATTAGCCTGGTTCAGCCATCCCACAATGTACACATATTTCAAAATATCATGTTGTATGCCATAAATACATATCCTTTTTGTAAATTAAATTTTTTTTTTTTGTAAAAAAATGCAAGTAGTTTACAAATACAAATGAGCTATGGTTTAAGGTGGTGAATGCCTCAAGATTGCTTTCAGCACCGTCTGGCTGTCCAGTGGTCTGGGGTGCTCTCCAAGAGATTACAAGCATTGTGCTTGCTTTACATATACTAAAATTGGATGATACAGAGAAGATTCGCATGGCCCCTGCACAAGGATGACATGCAGATTTGTGAAGCATTCCATACAAAATAGATTTGAAACATTCAAAAGAGATTACAAGCATCAAATGGGGAGTTAGAGTCGTTGATCTCTGGGGTCCCCTTCAACTCTAAGAGCTTCTCTGTGGTCTGCTCTGAGGCATTCAATCAAATGGAAATCCAGGCCAGAGAAGTGGAAAGTGTAAGATTCCTGAACTGCTAATAGGATCTATTGTGGAGAGATAAGTGAGGCAGAGAAGTGGGTTAGGCCATCAAAATGAGAGGGACTCCATCAGTCCATGAGATCTTATAAAACAATGTAATAAAAAGGACAGCTAAACTATGCTGTCTTAACTTTATTATTATTATTATTATTATTAGTTTTTGAGATGGAGTCTTGCTCCGTTGCCCAGGCTGGAGTGCTACAGCGCGGTCTCGGCTCACTGCAACCACCGCCTCCTGGGTTTAAGCGATTCTCCAGCCTCAGCCTCCTGAGTAGCTGGGATTACAGGCGCCTGCCACCATGCCTGGCTAATTTTTTGTATTTTAGTAGAGATGGGGTTTCACCATGTTGGCCAGGCTGATCTCAAACTCCTGACCTCATGATCCACCCGCCTCAGCCTCCCAAAGTGCTGGGATTACAGGTGTAAGCCACTGCGCCTAGCCCTATGCAGTCTTCATTTTACTGAGAACCAGTCCCAGCTCTCATAAAGGAGTCTCTGTATTTCATCTCTACTTATGTTAAAGTCTCATAAGTTTACGGATGTGTATGTAAACACACACACACACACACACACACACACATATATATGTGTACAAATGTAAATATTTAGCCAGGCGCGGTGGCTCACGCCTGTAATCCTAGCACTTTGGGAGGCCGAGGTGGGTGGATAACCTGAGGTCAGGAGTTTAAGACCAGCCTGGCCATCATGGTGAAACCCCATCTTTAAAAAAAATTTTTTTTAAAGTAATTTAAAAATTTTTTAAAGTTAAAGAATTTAAAATATATATATATATAAATACCTATACTCCCCTGAATCCTCCCTCCTGAATAAAGAAGAAGGCACCTATAGATCTAACATATCAAATACTGTCTGGAACCAGGAAGGATGACTGAGGTCTCGCCTGGTCCTAGGAGCGCCTAGTGGTCTGCTATAGCATTGACTCAATTATTCTTCCCATCCTGGTAGAGATGGAGGCCAGATGGTACCCTTTCCCACAGAAGAGTCTTTTCCACAATCACAAACAACTCCTCATTCAACCTTTTCCCCTCTGGGTTGAAGCACGGGGATTCTTTAAACTCAAACTGGTAAGAGATAGAACAAGACCCAAAACAAGAGAAAGGAAGAATTCTTAAATTGACCTTGAACCACTAGGTCCCCAGAGCTGCTACCTTCCCAATCTCTGGAATCATGTACTTCAGGATCATCTTTAACATCTTGGAAGCTGCAGAGATGTCATGCCTGGTGGTGTTGGTCATGGCCTCCACGGTCACCATGATCACATCTGCTCTCTCCTCAGGGGTCAGGTATTTCTTGAAGAACTGAAGAAAGAAGAACAGCTGTCTCCACAATGCCAGCATCCCAACTTAGGTCTGCCCCAAAGCCTCTGGTCTCCAAAGAGACCAATCAACCAGGGGCCAGTGGAGGCAAGTCCCTGGCCAGCATCTGGCTATTCCATGGTGTGAGCCAAGCTGCAGAGTGCCACCAGCTCTGAAGTCTCCAGGAAGGAGCAGTGGTCCAGAGGACAATGCAAAAGGCATTTCTACTTTGATTTGGAATGCAAGTAAGTGAGTCCATTGGAAATTAGTTCTGATGTTTAGTGAGCTTGCAGCATTCCATGCAAGTAGGATTGCTGTTATGTACAGCAGATATGCCTCATGCCTCTGAGCCTGAACCTCATATCCACGTGAAGCTCGTTCACTCGAACAATATAGAGGCCCAGCTCTGTGCCTGGTTCAATTGCTGGGAACTGGTGACAACTGCGACTAAGACATACAATGCCTTTACCCTCAAGGAATTTACCATCAAGTCAGGGCAAGTAAACAGGCAGTTACAGTGCCATGTGAGTGATACAGTTTGGCTGTGTTCCTACCCAAATCTCATCTTGAATTGTAGTTCCCATCAGCCCCATGAGTCAGGGCAGTTACCCTCATGCTGTTCTCGTGACAGTGAGTGAGTCCTCATGAGATCTGATGGTTTTTTTTTTTTTTTTTTAAAGATAGGGTTTCACCGTGATGGCCAGGGTGGTCTTGAACTCCTGACCTCAGGTGACCCACCCACCTCGGCCTCCCAAAGTGCTAGGATTACAGGCGTGAGCCACTGCGCCCGGCCGAGATCTGATGGTTTTATAAGGGGCTTTTCCTCCTTTGCTCAGCACTTCTCCTTCCTGCCACCATGTGAAAAAGGATGTGTTTGCTTCACCTTCTGCCATGATTCAGACCCAAGGAAAAAGGAGGACAGAGTTCCAGGCAGAGGGAACAGAATGTGCAAAGGCCTAGAGTGAAGGGAAGTTCAGCCTCACTACTGAGTCCTGCAAGGGAGACCCGGGCCAGTGGAAAAGGGAGACTGAGACAAGATAAGGCAGGACAGTTACAGCAGAGACCAGGTCATGAAGGGTCTTGTGGGTCAAGTGAGCGCGTTTGCGCTTTTTTTTTTTTTCTTTTTTAAAAATAAAGACGGGGTTTCACCATGTTGGTCAGGCTGGTCTTGAATTCCCGACCTCAGGTGATCAGCCTTCCTTGGCCTCCAAAGTGCTTGGATTACAGGCGTGAGCCACCACGCCCGGCCAAGTTTGCACTTTAGATTGAGGATGGTGGGGAGTCAGTGCAAAGTTTGAAGGGGAATAATAATTTTTATTATGTATTTATTATATTTTTATTATTTTAAGTAATATTAAAAATAGTAAATTTTAGAAAGGCAGTTCTCTGACTGTGGCATAGAAAATGCTGTGACAAGAAGCACAGTCGGAAACAGAATGATCAGTAAGGGGCTGCTGCAGTGACCCAGGCAAGAGACGCTGGGGCCTCACAGTACAGCTGGAGCAGGAAGAGATACCCAGAGGGCAGAACTAACAAACCTGATGTTGAATTGGATGTGGAGAGTCAGGAAGAGGAGAGAGCAAGGGAGGACTCATAAATGGAGTGATTTGAGTTGACTGAGCCTGAACACGCCATACCTAAGACAACCAATACATCTTTACTGAATGAAAAAAATTAAGGCCAGGCTATAAATAAGGTGCAAGGACACAATCTGTAGAAGGAGAATAGGGCTGACTATACTTCTTTTAAAGAACTCTCGGCCGGGCACAGTGGCTCACGCCTATAATCCCAGCACTTTGGGAGGCCAAGGCAGGTGGATCATTCAGGAGTTCGAGACCATCCTGGCCAGCATGGTGAAACCCTATCTCTACTAAAAATACAAAAAATTAACCAGGCATGATGTCACAGGCCTGTAATCCCAGCTACTCAGGAGGCTAAGGCAGGAGAACTGCTTGAACCTGGGAGGCAGAGGTTGCAGTGAGCCGAGATCATGCCACTGCACTCCAGCCTGGCAATAAGAGAAAACTCTGTCTCAAAAAAGAACTTTCTCAGTGACCTCAAGTCTCAGTCAATTGAAGTGCAGCTAGAGGATGGGCCTTACCCCTCCAGCCTGCTGTCCAAGAGACCTTGAGCTTTGGAGACACTCCCTTGGATGAAGGATTACTCCTCTGTGGCCCCACCCAGGCCCTCTACAGTCTCCCCACCCCAGCTCTCCTTCTTCCCTGCCATAGGCCCCCAACTGGGTGTTTCATGCACTGTGGAGAGTGAGGGTTACCAGTGTTAGATCCTGCAGGCTGGCAAACCGTTCCCCACGGAAATGTTTCTGTAAATCCTTCAGGATAGTCTCTGTCTTCTGTTTCTCACCTACAATCCAAAAACAACAATTAAGGGGCAGGGCCTTAACAGAGAAAAAGGAACATACCCTTCTTTATTTCCCCTCCAAACCTCAGAAAAGATCAACAGAGTGAAATAGGTGAAATAACATTTGCTCAACAAAATGGGGAGAGTTCCCCAGCACCAGGCCAATGGGTGGAGGGAGAATGTGGTTGGGGACTCAGTCTGATCCGTGCAGCTGTCCCTGTGCTGTGCCAGAATATGGACTGTTCTACCTACGAGTGTTGAGCAAATGCCCTCATGAGAAGTATGCCCTATGGAACCGTGAGAAGTCAGAGTTTCTGAAACTCCTTTTAGGGATATTTGCAAATCCTCCTGGTACCTCGTAAGCATGTATGGCTACTTGTATTTTTTGTTTTCCTCTAGCAAAGATGGGCTCAATTTGTTCTCTAAGAAAATATGTTCATTTTCTCAGTCTTAGGCCTAGCAGTAAGGCTGGGACCACTGGAAAATACTGAGTGTCCAAGTTGATTCCATACGTGGCTGCAAGCCTAGCTCCCCTTTTCCCCGAGAATCTCATACAAGAGGGCATTGCATCAGCAAAGGGGGTGTAGCTCATCCAGACAGTTTCCAGATCTACTTGTAATGGGGCTCCCTCATCTTGGGGCATCTTAGCATATTTACTCCGGTGCCCTCGTGAGAAGGAACTGCCCTTTATCATGTGCCTGACACAATGCGAGCATTCAGTGAATAGTGCGTATATGCTTTTGCTATTCATGGGTCCCCATGGCTGCAGCCCAATGGCCACCCAGGCTCATTGTGCTTACTTCTCTGAAGCACAAGGATTTTGAATAGGTAATGCAATGCCTCTGATGCCTCTATGCTGATCTCGTGGTTGCAGCCCATGCAGAAGAGGCCCAAGATGCTCATCAGTTTCCCACTCATCGCGAATTCCTCCATGTGCTGCCTGGAGGAGGAAACTGGTTAACTCCCCACCATCCCAGAAGGGACTTCCCCGCACTGTGGCCACCACCCCTGTCCAACTTCTCCACCCCTCCACACCACTAAATCATTTGCCTGCATGCATCGCCTCACCTCACCAGCTCCACACTCTTTCCCTAGCCAAGAAAAACCTTTCAAAGCAGCACCCAGGGAAACGGGGCAGCCAGATCCCTGAAACATGTAGCCAATGGGAAGCTGTGGACCCAACCCAGCTGTTTAGACCCAGGTTCTCTAACAAGGCTGAGATGTGTCCAGCCAATTGGAACTCACTTGGCCAAGGGCAGACCACGCAAACAAGTCAAGCTTCTTAGCCCATAGGGACAGAAAAGGCATTAATGCAAAAAAAAGGGGGACACTCTGATCACTCACCCCCGCGTAACCCTCTGGGGAGCCATAGGCTCTCAGGTACCCCATGTGCAGAGAAGCAGGGCCCGCTGGGTCAGCCTTTTCCCCCACTCCAAGCACTCACTGACAGTTCAGGGAAATTGCAAGTAAACCTCAGCAGCCGGGAAATAGTGCCCAAGGCCCGCGTCTGTTCGTGCACTTTGTCTGACAGTAATGACCAAGGTAAGATGATCTGGAAAAGGAGCAAAGAGACCTTGTGACACCTTCTGTGGGAGTGCTGTTCCCTTCCTTCTCTTGATTCCACATTCCTGACTGTCAGACAAAAAGGAGGAAGTCATGGCAGGTGCCAGAGCGCACAGCCCCATGAATTTGGCAAAGCAAAGGTGTGTTTAAGAGTCTCCGGGGCTGGCCAGGCACAGTGGCTAATGCTTGTAATCCCAGCACTTTGGGAGGCTGAGGCAGGTGGATCACCTGAGGTCAGGAGTTCAAGATCAGCCTGACCAACATGGAGAAACCTTGTGTCTACTAAAAATACAAAATTAGCTGGGTGTGGTGGCACATGCCTGTAATCCCAGCTACTCAGGAGGCTGAGGCAGGAGAATTGCTTGAGCCCAGAAGGCAGAGGTTGTGGTGAGCCGAGATCATGCCATTGCACTCCAGCCTGGGCAACAAGAGTGAAACTCCATCTCAAAAAAACAGTCTCTGGGGCTTCACCTGCTACTTTCTGGGTCTCTTCTGACAGACAGTGCTGTGCCTTAGATGTAGAATTGCAAAGCAGTGGACAGGCAGGAATGGGATAAGCTGGGGAGACAGGGCTCTCTTGACAGCATGTCCATACAAACCCCTACCTGCTAGGCCAGAGGAAGGGGTAAAGTGGTCTCTGAAGGATGAGATTCAGAGCCTTTCATTTCTGGAGGTTAATAATAATCGTGACACAGGTAAGTATTCTGAATAGAATAACTCACTCTATCCTCCCAGAAACCCTGTAAACATTATATTACTACACTAGGTTGAGATCCCACCAGGTAAGAGAGGCCTGTGCCCTGCTTGCTGCAAACTTTTGGAAAAGTGTGTCCTGTATCATTGCTGCTGGACAGGTGTCCTTCAGGGTAGTCTTTCTCCCAAGGCATTGAACCCCATCATGGACAACCATGTGCCAAAAAAAGAAAAATGAACCACAATGTATACCTAACCATCCAATACAAAAGTTAATTCTGAATTGACCACAGACTTAAAATCTAAAATGATGAGATTCTGGAATAAAATGAGAAAATACTTAAGGAAGGCAAAAATTCCTACAAAATACAAAGAAAGTATAACTATAAAAATAATAATAATTTGGACTTTATCAAAATGAATAACTACTTGCTCTTCAAAAGATATTGTCAAGAGTGGCCAGGGCCAGGTGTGGTGTCTCACACCTGTAATCCCAGCACACTTTGGGAGGCTAAGGCGGGTGGGTCACCCGAAGTCAGGAGTTCAACATGTTGTGGGCTTTCAATGAATGCCCGGTCAGAATGGTGAAGCCCTGTCTCTACTAAAAATACAAAAATTAGCCGGGTATGATGGCATGCACCTGTATTCCCAGCTACTTGGGAGGCTGAGGCAGGAGAATTGCTTGAACCTGAGAGGCAGAGGTTACGGTGAGCAGAGATCCTGCCATTGTACTCCAGCCTGGGCAACAAGAGCAAAACTCCATCTCACAACAAACAAACAAAAATAGGCAAAAGATTTAAACAGACACTTCATCAAAGCAGACATGTAGATGGCTGGCAAATAAGTCTATGAAAAGGTACCCAACATAAGTCACTAGGAAATGCAAGTTAAAACCACAAAGAAATGTCAGCCGGGCGTGGTGGCTCACACCTGTAATCCAAGCACTTTGGAGGCCAAGGTGGGTGGATCACCTGAGGTCGGGAGTTCAAGACCAGCCTGACCAACATGGTGAAACCCCATCTTTAAAAAAAAAAAAAAAAAAAAGAAAGAAAGAAATGTCACTACACATCTGTAAGAATGACTACAAGGAAACCCTAACAATACCACATGCTGGCAGGGGTGCAGAGCAACTGGAACTCTTACACATTGCTAGTGGGAATGGAAATGATATGGCCACTTGGGAAAACACTTTGGAAGTATCTTTTTTTTTTTTTGGTGGAGTTTTGCTCTCGTTGCCCAGGCTAAAGTGTAATGGCGTGATCTCAGCTCACCACAACCTCTGCCTCCCAGGTTCAAGCGATTCTGCTGCCTCAGCCTCCCGAGTAGCTGGGATTACAGGCATGCACTACCACGCCCAGTTAATTTTGTATTTTTAGTAGAGACAGGGTTTCTCCATGTTGTTCACGCTGGTCTCAAACTCCCAACCTCAGGTGGTCTGCCCACCTTGGCCTCCCAAACTGCTGGGATTACAGGCATAAGCCACTGTGCCCAGCCTGGAGGAAGAATCTTATAAAGTCAAACATCCACATGCCATACAACATAGCAATCTCAGTCTGAGAGATTTACCCAAGGGAAGTAAAAACCTATGTTCATGTAAAAGCCTGTACACAAAGATTTCTAGTAGCTTTATTTGTAATGGTCCCAATCAGGAAACAACCCAAAATTCCTCCACCGGAAAATGAATGTACAAACTGTGATCCATCTACTCAATTAAAAAATAAAAAGAAACAAAGTACTGATACACATAACGAAATGAATAAAACTCAAATTCATGATGCTAAATGAAAGAAGACAGACTCCAGCGACTGTCTACTGGATAACTCCATTTAGATGACTTCTTTTTTTAAATTTGAGACAAGGTCTCCCTCTGTTGCCCCGGCTGGAGTACAGTGGCATGATCACAGCTCACTGTGGCCTCAACCTCCTTGGCTCACGTGATCCTCCCACCTCAGCCTCCCAAGCAGCTGGGGCCAGAGGCACACAACGCCATGCCCAGATCACTTTTTTATTATTTGTAGAAACGGAGTCTATGTTACCCAGGCTGTTCTTGATCTCCTGGGCTCAAGTGATCCTCCCAAAGTGCTGGAATTACAGGCATGAGCCACTGTGCCCAGCCTTAGATAACATTTTAATTATTATTTTTTATTTACTTTTGAGATAGGGTCTCGATTTGTTGCCTAGGCTGGAGTACTCGGCCTTAGATAACATTTTAATTATCTTATTTATTTATTTATTTATTTTCGAGACAGGGTCTAGCTTTGTTGCCCAGGCTGGAGTGCAGTAGCACAATCACAGCTCACTGCAGCCTCAACATCCAGGCCTCAGGTGATCCCCCATCTCAGCCTCCCAAGTAGCTGAGACAACAGGTGCATACCGCCATGCCCAGCTAATATGTATTTTTTTACTTTTAGTAGCGGTGGGGTCTCATATGTTGCCCAGGCTGGTCTCAAACTCCTGGGATCAGATGATCCCCCACCTCACCCTCCTAAAGTGCTGGGACCATCGGCATGAACCACTGCACCTAGATGATATAGGGACAGGAAACCAATCAGCCATTGCCTGGGGTGGGGAATGGGGAAGGGGCTGACCATAAAGAGTCATGGGGGAATTTGGGGGGTGATAGAACTGCTCTATAGTTTCATTGTGGCTATGGTTACGGGACTGCATGCATTTGTCAAAACCCACAGATCTACACACTAAAAGCTGAACTATACCATATGGAAATTATACCTTAATTTTAAAATGGAAAACAAAGCCGGGCGCAGTGGCTTACACCTGTAATCTCAGCACTTTGGGAGGCCAAGGTGGGCGGATCACAAGGTCAGGAGATTGAGACCAGCCTTGCCAACATGGTGAAACCCTGTCTCTACTAAAAAATACAAAAATTAGCTGGGCGTGGTGTCGCACACCTGTAATCCCAGCTACTCAGGAGGCTGAGGCAAGAGAATTGCTTCAGGCAGGAGAATCACGTGAACCCGGGAGGCCAAGGTTGCAGTGAGCCAAGATCGCACTACTGCACTCTAGCCTAGAGACAGAGTGAGACTCCAACCCCCACCCAAAAAAATGGAAAAAGAAAAGAAGACAAAAGAAAAGGAGAGCCCTTAAGAAAACATATAGCCCTCAAATTTGACCTTTCTGATCCAGCGATGCAAAGTCAAAAGTGAAATAAATGATGTTGTATTATGCTATCATGTCATCTTGCAGGAAAAAACATGTCTAAGAATATACACACTTGACTGAGAATTATCTCAAGACAGCAAATATAATTTTTTTTTTTTTGAGACAGAGTCTCGCTCTGTTGCCCAGGCTGGAGTACAGTGGTGTGATCTTGGCTCACTGCAAGCTCCACCTCCCGGGTTCAAGCGATTCTCCTGCCTCAGCCTCCCGAGTAGCTGGAATTACAAGTGTGTGCTGCCACGCCTGGCTAATTTGTTTTTTTAGTAGAGACAGGAGGTTTCACCATGTTGGTCAGGCTGGTCTCGAACTCCTGACCTCGAGATCTGCCCATCTCAGCCTCCCAAAGTGCTGGCACGAGCCACAGCATCTGGTGCAAATATAAATTTTAATTAATTAATTTTTTGAGACGGAGTCTGGCTCTGTCCCCCAGGCTGGAGTGCAATGGCATTATCTCAGCTCACTGCAACCTCCACCTCCTGGGTTCAAGCTATTCTCCTGCCTCAGCCTCCTGAGTAGCTGGGACTACAGCTGTCTGCCACCACGCCTGGCTAACTTGTATTTTTAGTAACGATGGGGTTTCACCATATGAGCCAGGCTGGTCTCAAACTCTTGACTTTGTGATCTCCCTGCCTCAGCCTTCCAAAGTGCCAGGATTACAGGTGTGAGCCACCGCATCCAGTGCAAATATAATTTTATTACACATAAAAATAACTTATTTTTATATTTTGTATTTTATTTATCAGGATAAATTGATTTCTCCTACAAAATGTTGGAACCTGTTTCAGGTGGTACTTTTGCAGGGCACCATTTATCTTTGGATAATGAGAAACTTAGAAATGGATCTCTTGAAGACTCTACCCTGACCAGGACGAAAGTTTTGCATCTCTGTTCCCCACAGACTCAAGAACAACAGAAGAACATTTGTTCTTACATTTATAGCGAGGTTGACTAAAAAGCACAAAAATTCTTCTCAACAAACATACCAGGGATGGCACATTCCAAAAGAACTGTGTCATGCATCCAAATGTGGACAAGTTTCCCTCTAGCTAAAGCCCTTGTCAAGGTCTTTTTATAAGATGCCTGGGCAATCTTGTCTCCTTATTTGCAGTCACATCCCATGTTTTACGCAAAATTATATTACCCTAATTGATTACCATCCTATTCATGAAAGTCGGTTTCAAGTGACTCTTGGCTGTTTCCCCAACTCAAACTACTCTCAGGGGAAAACAATTTATTGTAACTAAGAATACTTGAAATGCTTTAAAGCTCTAAAGACAGTTAAGGAAGTACATTGAGTCTCTGGTGAGGATTACATTAAGGGATATAATAGTAGCCTGGATGGTGAAGCACTGAGATCTTTATCACAGAGCAACGGCAGACTCTGCCACAGGGGAAAATACTTTGAAGATTGAAGGCTGACATAGATATAAATGTTATTACCGCTGAAGCCCCAGTATGTCCAAGTTCTGGGGGGAAATGGGTCCTCAGCTTAAGTGGCTGGGCTTCCAAAATGTGATCCTCAAAACGATATGTCATGGGAGACACAGAAATTTGTCTTCAAGTGATGCTTATGCACGCTGAGGCTTGAGAACCAGTGGTCTTTGGACTAGAGTGACACCCAGGCTATCCTGACCTTCTTTTCCTTTCCTCCCAAACATGCTGGAATTAACATGGAGTTTCAGTTTCCCTGATCAGTTTCCCAGTTTTCAGTTTCCACGGGCACTTACCTCCAGGAAGTTTTGCAGTATGAGCATGTTGGGCCTCATGTCGTCCATCACAAGAGCCTGCAACATGTGATCTAAGGCCTGGA
The DNA here is from genome assembly GCA_963574635.1 of Cheracebus regulus. NCBI lineage: Eukaryota > Metazoa > Chordata > Mammalia > Primates > Pitheciidae > Cheracebus > Cheracebus regulus. Next base: position 73,561 of record CAUYQU010030313.1, on the reverse strand, counting down.
CCGTCTGACAGGGAGCGTCCAGAACAGACTGCCACAGTGCCAGCCTAACTCCCTGGGGGCACTCCCCCATCTCCTTGTCCCCTACCTCAGGAGGAAGGAAGTAGGGCCAGCCTGGCTCTACCTCCCCCTGCATTCCCTCTCTCATGGCCAGCCACACTCTGATCTTCCTTGGTGCTCACCTTTCTTGGCCTCAATGAAGACTGGACCAGGCCCAGTGGTAAAATGTAGGCACTGGGCCATTCTCCCCAGGAAAGCCAGACCCCGTGGGATTCTCCACATTAGAGTCATTCTGTTGGGTTCAGGGAAACGTCTATTTTTAAAACTACAAAGGCTGAGGTGGGAGGATAGCTTGAGCCCCGGAGGTCGAGGCTGCAGTGAGCTACGATTGCACCACTATACTCCAGCCTGGGCAACAGAGTGAGACCCTGTCTCAAAATTTAAAAATTAAAAATAGAATAAAAAACTACAGGCCCCTGGGAAGATTTGGCAGTCTACTGGTCAGTTGCTCCACAGTATCTGTGGGTTTTATTATTAGACTGTCTCCTCCCACAACTGAAGCTGCTGTGAGCCTCAGTGAGCAAGGACAGGGATAGGGCGGGAGCATGGGCCGGATCCCCAGAAAGACAGGCGAGGGTAAGACAGCTGGAGCGCCTCCTAGCAGCCTGAGGGTCATGGGCCAAGGGCCCCGCAGAGAGTTCAGAGCAGGAGAACGGCAGGGGAGTTAAGAGACGGAAGGTGACTCCAAAGAAAAACCTCCCCGTGGAGCTCTCCAGGAAAAGGTGGGGATTACCTGAAGGTAGAGACTCGCGTTGTCTCTTTGGCACGGACTGGGCACGATGGGCGGCAGAGAGAACATGCTGGAGACGCCCACATTTACCAGGTCCAGTTTCTGGGACAAGTGAAATGGTGGATTCACCTGGCTGCAGGGAGAGATGAGGAATGACAAGAGGCTTCAGGGGCCCCTGGGAGAGGCTGGGTTATGCTGCTGGGACCCTCTGGGAGAATGTGCTCTGCTGCTTTATCTGAGGTGCAGGAAACAGTGGGGACCTGAGCCCCCAAACACTTCCCAATAGCCTCTCCTCCAGGGGAGGAGGGCCAGGCTTCTGGGGAAGCTTCCCTCACTGAATGTCCTAATACGCTCCCAAAAGTTGGAGAACACAGCCCCTCCACACCAGGATGCAGGCAGATAAAGTGGCAGCCATCAGGGCTCTGCCACCCACAAGCCAAAAGTTAAGTCCCCAGATCTTGCCCTTCCTCCCAACCCAAATGTTCTCAGCACCAGAGACCTAGGGGCTCTGAAGGGGTAAGAGCAGGAAAGGCATCTCAGCGCCACAATGCAGAGCATGGCTTGCTGACGCACGCTGCCCATCAAATTCTCAGTGGATTCTTCAAGAATTAGTATCTAGAAAGGCCAGGAAAAGAAAAAAAACAAGAACCCCCCTCAGAGAGAGATGCCAGTCCTCAGGTCCGGGACTTGTCATCCTCATCCCTGAATGACCAACTCCCAGCAGAACTTGGGTGTTTCTCACCTCAATTTTCTTGGCCAGGATGGCTTTGGGGTAGTAATCGTCCATATTGCCATCTGCCTCGGCATGCACAGCACAACTCAAGGTTTCCACAGCCCTCAGGAACTTCAGCTTGGTGAACTCGGACTAGGACACAATACACAGACTGCTGCCCATAAGCTGGGCCTCAGCCCTTAGCTCCACCCATAGGCAGCACCTGAGACCCGCACCCCACCCCTGCCCCTCACACCCAGCCCAGATTCTGATCAACTAGGCCGAAGGATGGATTGCTCACTCGATTTTCTCAGCACAATGTCCTTGTCCCCAGGACTGCTGCTCATCCATAACTGGCCGCCTATGTAGGGCTCTGGGGGACAGTGGGGATAGGGATCTCTGATGAAGATCCTTCCTACAGGTAGGGAACTGCAAGATCTGGGCCCCAGACACCCCGTCCAGTGGCCTAGCTACCTAAGATCTACCTGGTCAGGAGGCAACAATGGGCTGAGTCCCTGGTGGCTTCCAAGCCAGGGTTAATACTCAAAACCCAATGAGGCATAAGCCCTCTTTTTTTTTTTTCCCTACTTTCCTCCCCAGTTCACAAAAAGGATCAGAGAACTTTCTTACCATATGTTCTTCTTCTAGAAATTTCACTATGAACTCATAGGCTTCTCTTTCTGATTGGCGCAATCCTGAAAAGGGATGTAGTTGGGGAGTTTAGCTGACTCCACCAGATGGAACAGGAAGGCAGAGCCATCCTCTTCCCCTCCCTTCGTGTCCACCAAGAAGGCTCAGAAGCTACCAGGGTCCCCAGAACCAACTTCTCTAGGCCAATGGAAGCCAAAGTGGAGAGGCCATCATGTGGGGACTTAGTTAAGCTATTTTCTGAATCAGGCATGGCCGGGGATGGAAGAACAATTGGGAGGAGAGGGACCTTTAAGTCACTCCCAGTGACCACAGAAGAACAATTGGGAGGAGAGAGACTTTTAAGTCACTCCCAGTGACCACAGATCTCTAGGGCTGTCCTAGACTGCCTTTGAAAGTTTTGGTTGTGAATGGACTTGAAACCCAAGTCAGCCCAGGAAGCTTGTGTGCCAACTGGACTGGCACAGCCTTCAGGCATGCCTCCCTGAGCCTGACGGTTGAGTTCAGGAATACAGCCTGTTCACCCAAGTGGAGTCGGGAGGAGGTAAAGCAAGAGGAAGGAGCTGGTGACACCACTGGGCTCCAAAGCAACCTGGGCCACAGGCCTGAGTTCAGGTTGCTGCTTCCCTCTCACATTGCCCTGCAAGCAAAGCCCCTCGCAATAGGACTTGGAGCCAAAGCACGGAGCTACACACGATGGCTCTGGTAGCAAACCGCCTGAGTTCAAAACTCAGCTCCTGTGCTTCATCACCTCTGTGATCTTTGGCAAATTAAACTCTGTCAACTTAACTTTCCCCATCTGTATGACAGGGAAGATGATAGTATCTGAAAAAAAGAGACAATAATCTTTGCTGTCACAGAGCTTCTTACACACCAGGGAATTCCTTCACAGGAACTACCCTTCTTTTTTTTTTTTTTTTTTTTTCTGATCCTTAGAGCTCTAACACTGTGCTGGGAAAACTACTCTTCTCTGCTTTGTATTTGCCCATATAGGTTTCCATATGTACATACACAGAAGTCAAAGAAAATCTCATTGAATCTGAGTGGGCTTGAAGGATATGAACGGCAAGCCATTTATATATCTGGTGAGGGAGCATTCTAAGCCAAGGCAACAGCAAATATGAAGTCCCAGAAACAGGAGCATGCCTAGCAAGCTCGAGGAACAGCTAGAAAGACAGGGTGCCTGGAGTGGGAGGAGCAGGGAAGAGTGGTGGGAGGTGAAGGTAGAGCAGTAATGGGCAGATCATGAGGGACTCATTGTAAAGATGATTGGCTTTGGGGATGGGAGCCCTGGGCAGGTTTTGAATAAAACTGGTCTGACTTTGGTTAACAACAGCACTCTGGCTGTTGAGTTGAGAATAGATCAGGAGCAGAGGTGGAGAATGGCATGGGGTGTAGGCAGAAGCAAGAGACCAGCTGGGAGACTGTGACAATAAGCCAGAGGCAAGACAATAGTGGTTCACACCAAGGGAAGTGGTTAGAAGCGAATGGTCAGATTCTGTATCCATGTTGAAGGTAGAACCAACAGGAATTTCTGATGGGCCAGATGTGAGTATGAGAGAGAGAAGTCAAGAATCTCAGCCTTGAGACACTGGAAGGATTGAGTTGCCATTAATTGGTATGGGGAACAGAACATATTTGGGTTTGGGAGTAAAGTTAAGAGGAGGTGTCGCTCAAAGTCTCAGACAATGTCTTGTTCCGGGCCCAGCTCCAGGCTTCTCAGGGAGGCAGGCCTGAAGAAGGACAGGCATGCAGAGTCTAGAGCTGTGACAGGGTAGCCAGAAGTGGGCAGATATGTGCCCATTAAGTATACCTCAAGTGAGGGTGTGGGCAATCGCCACCACTTCTGAGCACCCGCAGTTAATTGAGAGACAGGACCAACTGCTCACCCGCTAAGTTGGACTTTCAAGAGACTTGTGATGTCGATGGATCAAAGTTTACTCTGCTTGGTTTTTGCTTGTTAGAAGTCGGATTCATCTGTGCGCTTGGGACAGCAGACTGCAGCTTGCGACGAGAATGGCAGGCAGGCCAGGCATGAGGCAGTCCTTCCTAGGGATGCGGCCTCTCCAGGGGCAAGCTGCCCGAGGCGGATCCTGCCCATTTACCACGAAAGGAATTGGCTGAGCAGGGCCAGTGCCAGGTCCCAGGGTCAGCTTCGCATTTCCTCCTCATGGGAAGATTCAGGACCCTCTGAAGGGCCCTGGTCCTTCCAGACTTGCCTGAGTCTTCCATCCTGGGATCTCCCTGTATAGAGAATCTCAGACCCACAGGCGAGCTCTCAGGTCACAGTGGCCTTTCAAATCCCTCTTCCTCCAGGCCAGATTGCCTTTGGGAGTCCTGCTGCTAAAGCCCCAAAGCACCCTCTTCCCAAAGGCCTCTGTCTCCACTCCCTAATTCATAACCTCACTTCTGCCCTATGGTAGAGGAGCTAAGAGCCCCCCACATGTCTGCCCTTCCCAGACATGGCCCAGGGAAGCCTGCTTGTGGACCAGGACGAAACTGCGGGCAACCTGGTTCTCTCACCGCCCTGCATTTCGGGTCCCCAAACGGGCACGTCCCATCGCTCACTGCCTTAAAGGGCCTTGCTCTGTCCCTGCGTCCGTCTCTTTATATCCTCGCTCTTAGCTGGTCTCTGTCGGTCCTATCACTGGGAGCTGCCCCTCCGACAGGTCATTCCCTGGGAACTCGCCCACCCTGTCAGGCTTCCCTGGGTCTAACTCACCATCATCTAAAATACAGAGTCCAGTGCCCGATTCCCCACAAGTCATGGGTGGAAGGGCTCAGGTCTGAGATCAGGATGCCCCACAACTTCTCCAGAGACCCTGGAGCCACCTCTCTTCCCCACCTGCCTTCCCCAAGAACGGAGCGCCCCAGGCCCCAGAGGCCCCCAGATCTCCGCGGCCCGACGCTGCACCCAGGCAGGGCTGGAGGCGCCCCTTCTGCAGCCAGGGCCCAGGTCCTCCGTGCCCTGCCCCGACCTTTCCTTGGTCCCCCTCGGGCAAGGGGACTCCCTTTACCTGACAAGCCGGCGCCTCAGGTCCGGGCACAGCCTCTCTAGGGGGCGCTCTGCTCCGAGGCCCTGGAGCAGCCCCTGTAGGGCAGGCATGGAAGGCTCCAAGGTGGCGCTCCCTACCCGGCTGCAGTGAGACTCCACGCGGTGGAGGGGCTGCGGGCACTCTTGCCGAGGTGGAGACCCCGCCTCCCCACCACACCGAGGAGGGCCCCAGTCTTCCAGGTATGGAGAAGGGACTGTTTCTCATGAGCCTGAGCTCCCAGCAGTCCAAGCTCCAGGAATGGCTTGGAGGCGCTGAGCCACCAATCTCTACCCTCTGCCTGGCTAGTCGCCTGTCCTTCTTGGGGAAGTGACTCCCAGAGGCCAGTTCCTCAGGTTGAAGAGGAGGCCGTCAGGAACTTTGACAGGGTTTGTGCTGGCTTCCACCCTGCCCCGGAAGAAGAGAATCTGAGAGCCTCCTTCTACAACTCCACCCATGACACCAGCTCCCCAGGGACCTGGCCAGACCAGCTGGAGGGACCAGGGAACTAAGCCACCTTGGCAGGCAGCCCAAGGGTTTGGGCTCAGCCTCTGCTCAAGAGACTTGGCACCCTCCCCCTCCCCACCGCCCCGACACACACACACAAAATCCCTCATCCTCAGCTCAGCCAATCACAACAGACTTTATTGAAGTATTTGGCACTAACCCCCACACAGTTCCAGCCCTGCAGCTGAGGACACAGCCACTTGGCAACGGCACCAGGTGTTACACAGGACCAATAAGTTAATGTAAAGGACGTTCAGGTATGGGGGCCCATGGCGCAGCAGTCTCCTGGCTCAGACCAAGGCGCTCTGGGCTGCGGTGAGGACGCTGAGGGGCCAGGGAAACCATCATGCCCTGGTGAAAGGAGCTTAGAGACAAGCCGGAATAGCACAGCATCCAAGCGGGGCATTCACACACCGGGGCAGGGTTGGCCCAAAAGGGGGGCTGCTGATGTGGTAAGAGCACAGGGAGAGAAATGCCAGGCGCATCCCGTCAGCCTCCTGCATCCTACCCCAGGTTCCTTTGATGGGCCATCCTGGGTCTTTCCTCGGCACCCTTGTGCACTCGGCTACACTGTTTTCTTTCCAATAGGGAGAACTGTGCCTCTTCTCAGTCAGGCTACAGAGTTCTTGGAGCCTTCTGCTATATTCACAGTCCATTCCAGTCCAGATAACATGGGGCAGAGTGTTCTGCACAGGTAAAGTCAGAACTCAGCTCTCCCTACCCCTGCCAGCCTCAACTCAGTTGCTTTCTCACTGAAGCAGGACCCCTAACCTGGAAGCAAAGAAGGCCCTAGGATGAGAACCCAGGGACTGCTGGGTAGTCTTAGCACAGGCAGCTTCTGGACTTGCTCCAGTTGCTGCAGCTGGGACAATGAATGAATGCCCTCAAAGAAGATTCAGCATCTCGTCAGTGCTTGGGAGGGAGTATGCCATGTTTGTATAAATAAGCACCTTCTCAGAGCAGAACCACAGCTGAGGGGGGAGTGGGAACTGTGACCCCCTTCCCCAACCAGAACATGCCACAAAAGTGGAGCCTTTCCAAAACCACTTGTAAAGAACTGGTGTTTAGGACTATGGTGAAAAAATGTTAGAAGGGCCGGGTGCAGTGGCTCACACCTGTAATCTCAGCCTTTCGAGAAGCCGAGGTGGGCGGATCACTTGAGGTCAAGAGTTCGAGACCCACCTGGTCAACATGACGAAACCCCATCTCTACTAAAAATACAAAAATTAGCCGGGCATGGTGGCACGTGACTGTAATCCCAGTTACTCAGAAGGCTGAGACAGGAGAATCTCTTGAACCCCAGAGGCGGAGGTTGCAGTGAGCCAAAATCTTGCCGCCGCACTCCAGCCTGGGCCACAGAGTGAGACTCCATCTCAAAAACAAACAAATAAAACGTTAGAAGAAGCAGTGGGGCTGCAAGCCCTTGAGATGCCCAGAGGTGGCTGTCGAAGGGTGGCTGCTGTCCACTAACCACCAGCATGGGCCAGCCCCCAGCCAGACCCCCCGAGACTACAGTCTGTCATGCCACCGATTCAAAGCTCAGAAGTCTGGGAGCCCACAGGGCATAGACAGGGTATAGTGACTGGGTCCCTAAAGAGGACTTATGGGGTCAGGAAAATAGCAGGGTCTATCAAGACAATACACCACCAGGATATACTGACCTTCGACCTCCCACTTGGTGTGCATCACAGAGCACATTAGAAAGGGGAAAGGGATTCTCCCCCAGCCCACACCCGGGCACCCACAGACCTGGGAAATGGGGGAGAGTCATGTGCACGAGTATGTACCATGTCCAGCCTCCAGCAATAGTGGGACAGGAGGGCCAGGGCAGTTCTCCAGGGAAGTTCTTAGAACCAGAGCACAGAGTGTTGGAGAACTCCCAAGGTGGCCCACTCTGCTTCATGTGTCCCCTGCCACTTGTCTTGCCTAAGGAGACAGATGCTGTCGGTCAGACAGGAAAGACCTTAAGTCCAGTAGGCCAAACTCTGGGGGATAAAGAATAATCATATCACGGGGATCTTGAGGACAATCCACATATATAAATCCTTAGATCAGGGCTTCTGAAAAAAGTCATGTAAAAAAGCCAAAATAAAAAGTGTCCGCTCCAGTTCATCGGCCTGCGATGGGGATAGGGGAGCTGAAAGAGGCAGTCAGGGGTGGGGGTCTCAGCTCAGCCCCTCCATGAAACAGTCTTTTGCAGCTCGGGGCGCAGAGTTACACTTGGCTGATGATCTCTCCTTTCTCAGGTACAAAGACTTGCACAGGGGCTCCATCGGGCGATCTCCGCAGCACACACACTGTGGGCACCTGCCAGGGTTGGGAAGAAAGGAGAGGTGGGTAAACGAACCAGGCAGAAAAGTGGGGACAGCAGGCGCAGCTACACCATCCTTATCCCTTAGAGACACTGACCAGCCACAGCAGGAGCAGGCCCTGGCACGCAGCCCCTTCCTCCCCAGGAGGCTCTGTCCTTCAGGGACCCCCCTTTACACATTTTCCTCCAGGTTCCTTTGGGGTGTGACAGGCGCCCTGACCTCCTCCTCCCCACCTTTCCTGTGCTCACTTCTCATCACCCTCCCTGTCTGGCAGGTTGGGATGGGCTGGGTCTATCCAGCCAAGGACAGGCCCAAGCGCGCAGGAAGGGAAAAGCACGTCAGCTAGAGGGCGAGGTCTGGGACTGGGGCCAGGGTGTTGCCAGGCCCAGGATGCCAGCTGCAGCCCAGAGTACCGTGGGTGGGGGAGGGACACGCAGCTGGGCCTGCTGGGAACCTGGGGTCTCAAAGCAGCAGCTTGTTGGTAACTTCTGGAGCACGTCCCCTGCAGAGCCCTCCGTACCAGGGAGAAAGAATGAAGAAAGGATTCCTGTGTGTGGTTCCCCACTTCCAGAATGAAGAAATAGGGGCTAAGGAAACCAAGGCTGCCACCCTACCCAACATCAGAGTGCTCTATCCTCTGTACTACCCTCCAGCCTGCTCCCTGGCCTCTGCAGCCCCAGATGATAATAATGTCACATATCTAGTGCTGACCATGCATTGCTCTAATCAGTTCTGCCTCTTGGCAGCCCTATGAGACAGGTACTCTACTACTTCCATTTCACAGGGGAGGAAAGAGTAAGTCCAAAGGGATTAAGTAACTTGCCCAGTCATACAGCTCGTAAGTGGCAGAACTGGGATTTGAATCTGGTGATCTAGCTTGAGGGTCGCTGCTTTTTTTTTGAGACAGTTTCAAAAAAAACTGGCCTTGTTGCCCAGGCTAGAGTGCAGTGGCACGAGCTTGGCTCACTGCAACCTTCACCTCCAGGGTTCAAGCGATTCTACTGCCTCAGCCTCCCGAGTAGCTGGGATTACAGGCGCCTGCCACCACACCCGGCTAATTTTTTTGTATTATTAAGTAGAGATGGTGTTTCACCATGTTGGGCAGGCTGGTCTTGAACTCCTGACCACTGGCGATCTGCCTGCCTCAGCCTCCCAAAGTGCTGGGATTACAGACATGAGCCACCGCGCCCTGCGGAGGGTCAGTGCTCTTAACTCTGATGTCACCCTTCTTTTTGGCTTGGTGCTGAGGAGGGGTGTCAGGGAGAACACTGATGCACAGAAAATCACAGGGTCTGGCTTCTGCAACACATTTCCTAACCTCCCTTTGTCCACCTTCAAACGGGCATTTGAGGGGCTGATTTGAATTGGACTTTTGATTATGAAGAGGCTTGTCTGCTTTGTGGATCATCATTTAGGGAGGGAAGAAGTCTCAGCTATCTTTGGGGATCATCTCCACCAGTGTGTTTGCTCTTGAGCTAGACATGGCAGGCAAAATTAGGAGGTGCCTCAGGGAAGTCAAGAGTGCCTTCCAAAGCCAAGAGGAAATCATTTTTTGGCCTGTTCTTCCTAGCTGGGGATTATCCACCACTAGGTTGCTGCTTTGATACCTCCCTGCCCTTGGACTTGCTAGACTTGCGGCCCCTCCCCAGCAAGACAGCCCTCCTGCCTGGCCCCAGGGTCCCTCCAGAGCAGTCATACCTGTGTCCGGGGTCCCAGGGCTCGCCCGAACCCCTCTCTCCCCAGGGGCAGGCTCCTGACCCGGAAAGCCCCTTGGCGGTCCAGTGAGTGGGGGCGGGTGCTCCGGAGGCGTGCGCGCTCGTGCCACCACTTGAGCTCCTCGGACACAGCGGCCTTGCTGAGCCCCCGGCCTGCGGGGCTGTCCTTCAGGGAAGGCGTCCGCACGATGCGGCTGCGGGAGGGCACCAGCCGCTGGTAGCGCAGGGGAGCGCCCTCCTCCTCGTAGGCAGGGCCCGCGGCTGCGCGAAACGGCTCCCACTCGCCAGGCGGCAGGGGGCTCTCAGCCACCACCACGTACCGCCCCGCCGGGAAATAGCCAGGGGGCAGCAGCAGCTTGGGGTGGTAGGCGGCCAGCTCTCTGCTGCCAGCCGGGCCCCAGGCCCCGCGGTGACGATGGGTCTTGGGAGGGGAGAGAGGCTGCAGAAAGGAGATGTCAGGGCTGCTGCTGCCCGGCGAGGTGGGGTGGGAGATGCTGGAGACATCGGAGCCACTGTCTTCTGAGCAGGAATGGCAGGCGGCGTGTGGGGCATGGGGCAGAGGGGGCTTGGTCGCGGGAAAGCAGGAATCTGGCACTGTCACCGTGTAGTGAGTGGGGCGGCGGCGGGGAAAGGCGCTGCGCCCACGGCCCTCCGGACCCGCCCGGAAGGAATCCACCCTGAAGAGGGAAAGAGAGGCATTCTGAGTATGGGAGGTTGGGGGATGGAGTTAAAATAGGTGAGTGCTGCTCTACCTCAATGCCCAAGCATGGCCCTCATGCAAGGATCTTAGGTCAAACCTCCCAAAGCAAACCAACAATCCCTCTGCTGGGCTGTGTGAGTGCAATGCATTCCCTCACTGTGTGCAGATATGTTCCTGATGCATTCACGAGCTTGTAATTTGTATAAAGTGTGCTACATCAAATAGGGCATGAAGCACTTTTTTTTTTTTGAGACAGAGTCTCGCTCTGTCACCAGGCTGGAATGCAGTGGCATGATCTCAGCTCACTGCAGCCTCCTCCTCCTGGGTTCAAGCAATTCTCCTGCCTCAGTCTCCCTAGTAGCTGGGGCTACAGGTGCGTGCTGCCACGCTCAGCTAATTTTTTTGTATTTTTAGTAGAGACGGGGTTTCACTATGTTGGCCAGGATGGTCTTGATCTCCTGACCTTGTGATCCGCCCACCTCGGCCTCCCAAAGTGCTGGTATTACAGGTGTGAGCCACCATGCCCAGCCATGAAGCACTTTTTTCTAAAGTACTACATTAAGTGCTTTCAGCTTAGGTACACCGTATCCAGTGGCATATCATCCACAGCATCTGTTCGGTAGGCACTGTCAGGTACCTGACTTGGACATGTAAAAGTTACCAATCCAGAGCAGTTGCATGCAGCCCAGGACCAGCAGGGGCTGAAATCCAGGCTCCACTTCACTCTGCCAATGCACCCACATATGGGGCTGTGTCCACCTGTTCCTAATTTGCACAGAGGCGTGGTTTGTAAAATGGCTCTGGGAGCATGTAAAATATAAAATCCATTGGTTTGTAGTGGTGCATGCCTGTAATCCTAGCCACTCAGGAGGCTGAGGCAGGAGAATCACGTAAACCTGAGAGGCGGAGGTTGGAGTGAGCCAAGATCACACCACTGTACAGCTAATTTTTGTCTTTTTAGTAGAGACAGGGTTTCATTATGTTGACCAGGCTGGTCTCGAACTCCTGACCTCGCCCTTGTGATCCGCCCATCTCAGCCTCCCACCACGCCCAGGCTTTTTCTTTTTTTTTTGAGACAGAGTTTCACTCTTGTTGCCCAGGCTGGAGTGCAATGGCAGTGGCACAATCTTGGCTCACTGCAACTTCCACCTCCCTGATCCAAGCAATTTTCCTGCCTCAGCCTCAGTGTGTTTTTTTGCTTTGATTGGTGATTCTGTTGTTTAAAATGGCCACAAATATAGTGCTAAAGTGCCAACTACTGTTCCTCCATAAGGCATATTGGGAAAAGGCTGTGATGTGCCTTTTGGAGAAAATATGTCTGCTAGGTAAGCTTCATCTGGGTATGAGTTACAGTGCTGTTGGCCACAAGTTAATGAATCAACAATCCGTATTAAGTAAGGTGTCTTTAAGCAGAAACTCATATAACACAAGGTTATATATTAATCAGTTGATCGAAAATGTTGTGAGGGAAGACGCACAGGAAAATTCTATTTCCCCAGGGACAATGGTTCAGTATTTGCTAATTCAGGGCTTGTGTCACTTTTATAGAATGCAACTACCACAAATAATGAGAAGCCACTCTATGTCAATTGAAAAAGTGAATTGCCTATTGTCAGCGACTAATAATAATCTACCAGCACCAAGAAACATGGCAAAGGTAGAACATTTCAATCAAGTTATGCAAAAAGACAAAACTAGGGTCTTTGGAAGAAAACAACTTGCTTCATGGATGGCCTTTGGCTTTGCAGGTTGCAGTGCAGTCTCTGTTGAGAGGCGCCCCCAAGAAGAGATCCTAAGAGAAGGCAAGGCACTAGCCATGTGTCACCCACAGTTGTCCCACCTGTATCCTAGGAGCTTCCACCCTCCAACCGTAAGCTCCGGGTGGGTCCCCCATCTCTCTGGGGAAGCTGTCTCTTACCTCAGAGACTGCGACTGGCCCCTCCTGCCCTGCATCTCGGGGGTGGCTGGGGCACTGGTGCGACCCTGCCACTGGCCAGGAACACCACGGATGGGAACCACGTGGTAGGAGGCGGGCTCCAGAAGCCACAGGCTGGAAGCACTGGGCCCATCCTGTGGTGTGGTGGCCGGGCTGCTGCAAAGGGATTAGAGACAGGTCAGTGGCAGGAATGCCTCCATTCAGGGGCTCAAGAGCTGCAAAAGAATGGGGACACATTGGAAGGGGCTCCCAAAGTTAGTGTGGCAAACTGCCAGCACCCCTGGGGAGCTGCTGGGGTGCACCCCTCCATCACACAGCTGCAGGAGCTATCTCCTTCACCTCTCCGCTCTTCTATCTGCCCAGCCCATGGCCATCCCCAGCACAGCTCCCCTCCCACTCCCAGCCCTCCTCTTCTCCCTTCCCCCCGCATCCTGACCTGGACTCGCTCCAGGGCTCAGAAGACTTTCTCGGCTTCTCATAGGGATGGTCCAGGCTGGTCTCCTTCCAGGGGCTATTCTGGACTGGAGCCCGTTCCAGGCCCCCAGGCTCAGGTCCTGCTGGCTGCAGACCCTCAAGGGTTTGGGGTGGGAGAGGCCGAGAAGGTGGAGCTGAGGACTCTGGAGGAGGTTTTGGCACTTGGGGTTCCTCTGCAGGAGTAAAAGAAACCTGGTAAGGGCAGAGGCTGGGGGAACCAGCCCAGCAAGAACTTCCACAAATCACAGCCTGTGCCGCGCTCTCCCTCCCATGGCTGGCTTGTGCGGCTGCTCCAGGCCATGGCTCCAGCCCTAGATGCTCAAACATGTTTTCTTTTCCTTTGTGACTTACTCCTTCCCTCACAGCCCTATTTTATGCCTTCCTCCTTCAGGAAGCTTCCCAGATTGACTCTCTTGGGCTCACAGTGCTCCACCTTCTAACCTTTGTTCCTGGTACCATGTCTGCAGTTATCTTTGTTTATCTATTTTTCTTGTTCCTGCCATGCCCATATGGCCTATTTCCTTATTGGCTTGGGCATTCCCCTGGGCAGGACTGTAACAGCTTCTCGATCCACCTTGACCCTGGCATCCTCAGGGTTTGTACACAGGATTCTTAATCATTTTTTTTTTTTTTGAGACAGAGTTTCGCTCTTGTTACCCAGGCTGGAGTGCAATGGCCCGATCTCGGCTCATCGCAACCTCCGCCTCCTGGGTTCAAGCAATTCTTCTGCCTCAGTCTCCCGAGTAGCTGGGACTACAGGCGTGCGCCACCATGCCCAGCTAATTTTTGTATTTTTAGTAGAGATGGGGTTTCACATATTGACCAGGATGGTCTCGATCTCTTGACCTCATGATCCACCCGCCTCGGCCTCCCAAAGTGCTGGAATTATAGGTGTGAGCCACTGCGCCCGGCCGGGTTCTTAATCTTTAGACTTGTGTTTTCTCCCCCAGAGCTCCCTTCTTGCCAAAAAGGGCAATGATTGTGGCCAGATTGCCCTCTGGCTCTGACTGGTGCATCTTGAAATCAAACCCCAGGGTGAAGGAGGGACATCTGGGATTGATCAGCTCTCTTGGAGTTCATCTTTCCTTTCCCTGTAAAAATAATGAGCTTCCAGAGTGGGAGAAGATCAGCACATTCACCATCTTCAACTAAGCATGCGCATGGGCATGTGGAAATTGACATGAGGTCCAAGCGGAAACCCTGAGCCTGGCACCCTTGCCTTCACTCCCACTTAAATTCCTCACCAGCAAAGTCTGCCCAAACCCCATGGTCTTGCAGTAGGAGTCCAACCTTGACAACAGTCCCCCAAATGTCGTTCTCACCTTCCTCCAGCAGCAGCCCATCTGACAGGGAGCTGTCATCAGAGGCACTGAGCTCTGGGAAAGTCAAAGAGAAGACAAGGAAGTGAAGAAATGAACAAACAGCTATGAGTAACCAGCAGTCCTGAGTGCTCAGGCCCACTCACTCCCCCAGGACAGCATCCGTTATGAGGAGATACCCACTGTATGCGAAATACACACTGGGAGTGATTTTTTTTTTTCAGAGACAGGGTGTTATCCTGTTGTTCAGGCTGGAGTGCAGTTGTGTGATCATGGCTCACTGCAGCCTTGACCTGCCAGGCTCAAGGGATCCTCCTACCTCAGCCTCCCAAGTAGCTGAGACCACAGGTGCATGCTACCATGCCAAGCTAAATTATTTTATTTTTTGTAGAGAAGAGGTCTTGCGCTCTTGCCCAGGCTGGTCTTGAACTCCTGGGCTCAAGTGATCGTCTTGCCTTGGCCTCCCAAATTGCTAGGATTATAAGTGTGAGCCACTGAGCCTGGCCTTGCTATAAACGTATTACATAGAAGTAGAAAAAAATAGAAGTCAGAGGCTAGGAGATAGGAAACCTGATTTTAATCCTGACTCTGATATTAGCTATGCAACCTTGAATAAACCATTTCAATATTCAAGGCCTCAGTTTCCCCACCTGTCCAAAAAAAAAAAAAAAAAAGGGCATCCTCTGGCAAGGCTTCCTGGTAGTGGAAAGGGAAGACAACGAGTCATTTTGGAAGGCCCGTAGGATAAAAAGAATCTCATGGCCAGGCGCGGTGGTTCAGCCTGTAATCTCAGCACTTTAGGAGGCCAATGCAGTGGATGGCTTGAGCCTAAGAGTTAAGACCAGCCTGGGCAACATGGTGAAATCTGGTCTGTACAAAAAATACAAAAATTCTCCAGGGATGGTGGTGTGTGCTTCTAGTCTCAGCTACAGGAAGCTGAGATGGGAGGATCACTTGAGCCTGTAGTGAGCTATGATCACGTCACTGCACTCCAGCCTGGGCAACAGAGCGAGACCTTGTCTCAAATTAAAAAAAGAATTTTACTCTAACTGTTTTATAATCATCTTGCATCACAAATACAGTTCAAAGATTCTAATCTGAGACCTCCTGCATTACCAACAAGAGCAACACAAGGTAGGAATTTTAATTTAAGATAGGCTCTGGCCAGCCGGCCCCGGGGAAGGTTCTTGGTAATCTGGCAAGTCACCTGAAGGAAATGGAATGTAACTTTTCTGCATGATATAGCAGCACTTGTTACCTATAAGTCAGAGGGAACTCATTTTTGCTATTGTCCTTGAACAAACTAAAGCCTTCAGATCTTTTCGTTTCATTTTGTTTTGAGATGGAGTCTCACTCTGTCACCCAGGCTGGAGTGCAGTGGTGCGATCTCTACTCACTGCAACCTCTGCCTCCTGGACTCAGGGATTCTCCTGCCTCAGCCTCCCAAGGAGCTGGGATTATAGGCACCCACCACTACGTCCGGCTAATTTTTGTATTTTTAGTAGAGATGGGGTTTCACCATGTTGGCCAGGCTGGTCTCGAACTCCTGACCTCAGGTGATCCGCTCGCCTCGGCCTCCCGAAGTGCTGGGATTACAGGCGTGAGCCACCATGCCCAGCCAAGCCTTAGGATCTTAAGAATAAACCTGAAGAGACCTGGATGGAACTCACAAAACATTTTCAACTGTGTTTGAGAAGGAAGATGAGGAAAAAGTAATAATTGCTAATATTTCTACTGTGCCAATATATTTCTAAATACAGCACTTTATATATATTAATTTAGGTAATTCTCATAACCACGTAAGGTAGATATCATCAACTGCAAGTGACAGTTGAGGAAACCACGTTTCAGAGGAGTTGAGTAACATGGTTTAGGTTCTATATTCACCAAAGGTGGTTGAGTCGGAATTCACACCCAGACAGTCTGACCGGAGTCTGCTGTTAACCACAACCCTTTATGGTTCTCCCCTGTGAGCTTGCATCTCAGATGCATGGGTCGTTACCCAGGAAGTTTCAAGAAAAGTAAAAAGTTCCAACCATTTTGAAATCCCTTACAACAGGGCTTAGCAAACTATGGCCAAGGGGCCAAATCCAGTTCAATAGCTGCTTTTATAAATAAAGGTTTATTGGAACACTGCTCTGAATTTGTTTATGTAATGTCTGGCTGTTATCACTGAAGTAGCAGAGTTGAACAGTTGTGACAAAGACCAAACAGCCCACAAAGCCTAGAATATGTACTATCTGGCTCTTTACAGCAAAGTATGTTACCCTTTGCTCCACAACTTTTTTTTTAAGATGGGGTGCTACCATGTTGCCTCGGCTGGAGTCCAGCACCCAATCACAGTTCATGGTAGCCTTTACCTCTTGAGCTCAATCAATCTCCTGCCTCAGCCTCCTAAGTAGCTGGGACTACAGGTGCCCGCAACCATGCCTATCTAATTTTTTAATTTTAATTATTGGTCTCCCTATGTGTGACCCAGGCAGGTCTTAAACTCCTGGGCTCAAGAGATCCTTTTGGTTGGCCTCCCAAAGTGCTGGGATTACAGGCTTGAGCCACCATTCCCAGCCTGCACTGCAATTTAATGAAATAAAAACTTTACCCAGAGCAGGTCTTAGATTTGTAATGCATATGGTGCCAGGAGCTGGGCCTGACTCCTGAGTAGCCAGACAGCCCGTGCTTTGCTTGGCTTACAACTAGCCATTGCTTTAGGGTTCAATTAAAGAGGCACCCTCTTATTGAATTCTGGTCTCCTGTCTTTGATCTGTTATAAAAACCTTGGGAATAAAGATTTTTATTGGGCCAGGCACACCTGTAATCCCAGCTACTCCAGAGACTGAAGCAGGAGGATTGCTTAAGACCAGGAGTTTGAGACCAGTCTGGGCAATACAGCAAGATCCCATCTCTAAAATAGTTGTGTGTGTTTTTTTTAATTTGCTGGGTGTGGCGGCACATGCCTGTAGTCCTAGTTACTAGAGAGGCTGAGGAAGGAGGATCCCTTGAGTCCAGGAGTTCAAGGCGGCAGTGAGTTATTATCACACCACTGCACTCCAGCCTGGGCAATAGAACAAGACCTTGTCTCTAAAAAAAATTAAATTAAAAAAAAAATTCCAGTTTCTGAGAGCTGCTGACTGTCTCAGCCACTGTCCCAACCCTGCCCTGGCTGAACGTCCCCTCGGCCCACAGCAGTATCGCAGGACACCCTAGGCGGAGGTAACAATAGAGATTATACTCACAAATGCTGAGCCTCCTCCAAGGCTGTGCTGTCTTAACACAGTTGCCACTAGCCACATCTGTCTATGTTCATTAAAATTAAAGTCAGTTCCTCAGTCACACCAGGCACAGTTTAAATGCTCCGTAGCCACATGCAGTGAGTGGCTACTGCATTGGACAGCACAGATACAGAACACTTCCCTCATCTCAGAAATGCTCTGGAAGGCCAGGCGCAGTGGCTCACATCTATAATCCCACCACTTGGGAGGCCAAGGCGGGCGGGTCATTTGAGGTCAGAAGTTTGAGACTAGCTTGGACAATTTGGTGAAACTCCATCTCTACTAAAAATAGAAGAATTAGCTGGGCGTGGTGGCACGCATCTGCAGTCCCAGCTCCTCAGGAGGCTGAGGCAGGAGAATCGCTTGAACGTGGTAGGTGCAGGTCACAGTGAGCTGAGATGGTGTCACTGCACTCCAGCCTGGGTGACAGAGCGAGACTCCATTTCAAAAAAAAAACAAATGCTATAAGGGTGTTGCTAATGGCTGGTGTTGTTGGTCAACAAATGCATCCAGAGCACCTATTACATTACACTGGTGGGTGCTGGGTGGCCCTCAAGGGGGCCCTTGTAAATTAGCTCAACACCTGGCTGCTCCCTGCCACTGCAGAGTATGGCTGATGACTCTCACTTGGCACAGTTACTGTCCCAAACTGAATAACCCTTGTTTGGAGCCCAAGGAGGCAGGGTGGGTTTTTTTTTGGTTTGGGTTTTGGTTTGTTTTTCTAACTTTTTCTTTTTTTGACATGGAGTCTCACTGTGTCGCCCAGGCTGGAGTGCCATGGCACGATCTTAACTCACTGCAACCTCCACCTCCCAGGTTCAAGCAATTCTCCTTCCTTAACCTCCCCAAGTAGCTGGGACTACAGGCACGCACCACCATGGCTGGCTAATTTTTGTATTTTTAGTACAGACGGAGTTTCACTATTTTGGCCAGGCTGGTCTTGAGCTCCTGATCTCGTGATCCACCTGCCTCGGCCTCCCAAAGTGCTGGGATTACAGGTGTGAGCCACCACACCCGGCCTTCCCTTTTTAATTCAAAACACCTCAGCTACTAATAATCCCTCTTTACTTCCTCCTTTCTAGGAGGTCTCAGAAATTACTTGTCTAAAACTGACCCCTTCTGTGCTCTCATGACAGGACTTTAGATCCCAGGGCCTGAACCTGGCAAGCGGGGTCTTGACGCCTGATGCGAGAAAGTCAGCAGCTACACCAGATGTCTCTTCTCCACAGCCCTGTCTCACCTGGACTAAGTGCTCCAAGGTTTCAGAACCTCAGCCTCCTGCCTCCCACAGAGCCCCAGGCCAATCCTGGCTTGCTCCCAACCCCCAATAAGAAGCATTATGCATCACGATGGCAGCAACAGGGTAACACTCCTCTGCCACCCATCATGGGCAGAAGCTCCCAGCAATCGCAGCACTGGTGGGCAGGGGAGGCTGCTGAGCAGTGTGAGGCTGGAGCGGGGAACAGGAGGCGCTGCCACCAGCTGGCACATCTCACCACCCTAACCGCTCCCGCAAGCACAGAGAGTTGGCCCTAGGGGCTTCCATGCCCAAATCGCAGCTACCTTTGAAGGTTGCTGTCAAGTCCGGGGATCCCTGTTGAGAGTGGAGTAAGGATGGAGAACTTGTCTTCCATTAGAGCCTCAGAGACTGGGAGTGTTTTTCTGTGGCCAAGCCAGAACCACTGGAACCAGGCAGAAGTCTGGCCATTTTTCCTGGGTCAGCCCCACTGTCTTCTGAGTTTACTGGGTCAACTGTCACACGGAGGCATCTCCTCCCTCATCACCTACTCTTGGCTGAAGGAGGTGACCTGGGTGGTGTCTGGTCACGCACTTTCTACCCAAAATTAGAGGCCATGGATGGGAGCAGGGACTCCTGAGACCTGTGCTGAGATAATTCCCTGCCTGAGGCATGGGCCACAGGGCACATGTGGTCTTCCAGCTTCCCATGACTGTTCCCAGCTGAGGAGTAGTCTTGGCAAGAAGCTAACATCATGTGCAGGGATGGAAGCTGAGAATGTGAGTGAAGCAGCCTCTCTCCAAGCCAGGGCCGAGACCTCTGAGTCCAAGTCTGCTGCAGGGCCACGCCTCATTCCCTCCTGGTTCCCTCCGAGACAGCCAGGGAGGTCTGGGCCCCATGTGCGACACCTGGGGGCAGGGCTAGGTCATGGGCCTGCTGCGGTGGAGCTCGGAATGAAGCGCTGCAAGTCCTGATCTGATAGGCTGGTCTTGGGTCAGCACTAAGGAAAAGTTACACCTAAGGGCTCAGAACCACCTGCTGGAAGCTAGCCTGGGCTGGACACACTGAGGTGATGTGGCAGGACCCTGGGCGTCGACAACTCACTAGGTGCCCCACGGCCACCAGGCTCTGGGCCAAGGAGCTCAGGATTGAACTACAGACACCGGGAAGGCAGAGAACACATGTGGAAGGATCCCACCCTTGACCAGGGTGGTCGTAGATACTTAAGGGGCTGTAGGGTGTGGCATCAGTGCCACTGGATTTCATCCTGAAACAATTCAGGGATCAGTAACGCAGAGCAATTGTCAGCCCCTTTGCTGCCTAACTCAGGCCAGGGGACTGCGCATCAACTCAGAGCTCAGGCTCACGTGAGCCGCACGCTACCCTCACCCAGACAAGCCATCGCCCTGTGGGCCTGGAGGGCAGCGCGACCGGCCTGGGCCACCCAGTCGAATGCACCTAGGATTCAGCTCAGGGTCTGCTGAGAAATACCTCTGCCTACCAAGTCTCTTGAAGGTAGCGTGTTTTGAGGAGGATGCGGAAAGAAAGAGTTGTGTTTTCTAAGGAGACCGGGGAGAGGGCCTCGCGGGATGGGGAAGCCTTGCTGAAGTTGCAGAGTCAGGATGGGGTGGAGGTGAACCCCAGAAGCAGCTTTACCCAGCTGGAGCCGAACGCAAAGGAGGTGGCACGGGGCTGTGTGCCCATCATCCCTCAAAAGCTCATGTAAGGGGCATGGCCCACGGGCCCTTGGGCCAGCCGGCTCACCTCGGCCCAGGGGGAGCGCGGCAGCGGGAGGGGGCTCGCTGTTTCGCCGCCGCTCGACCAGGCGGCGCTGGAGCTCCTGCAGCTTCTTCTCCTCCTGCAGCATGGAGTGCTTCCGCTGCCGCCGGGTCTGCCGGCTCAGGTTCTCCTCCAGGCACAGGCGGCGAGCTGCCTCTGTGATCTGCAGCTGCAGGGCCAGCTGGCGCTCCAGGCTGCCTAGGGGGTCCTGAGAGAGGGGGCAGGAGTGAGGCTAGGGACAGGCAGGGAGGTTGGCGGCCCAGAGAATAGAGAGCAGCCCTGACACAGGGCTCTGGGTCCCAGCCCTAAGCCCAGAGGACAGAAGAGAGGCAGACAGCAGTACCCACAGACAGACGTGGAGCAGAGGGTGGAGCGGTGGGAGGAGCCGAAGAGCACACTTGTCAGTCTGAAAAGCTGGCATGGGCACCCACCCACCAGCCCGCCTGCTGAACCGGGCAGGCTGGGAACCCAAGTGGGACACTTTCCCTGCTGATCCCAAAGGGTGGGGCAGACCAGCCCATGGGAAACTGTTGCCATTGATGCCACGGGGAAGGGCACCTAGGGCCTGACTGCCCCCACCTCCTCCTGAGAAAGGAGGACAGCCCAAGGGGCCCGAGAACCTGTCTGAGCAGGCTGTTGCCCACTGGGCTGGTGGTTGGTGCTCTTAACTGATCTTCTGCCCACTGGGGCCAAACCCAGTGTCCTCCCTTGAGCTTCCAGCTCTTGGTTCCATGGTGGCGCCCCTTCTCCATGGCCATCTGGGCTACACATTCAGTGCCCCTCGCCAACATGCAGCCAGGCACCCTCATTGAATGTGAGGGGGTGGAAGGCAGCCTGCCAGGGTACCGGGCTGAGGTGCGGCACCTCAGTGATCCACCTTGGGGATTGAGGGGTACTGGCAGCCTCCCGAGGATCCTCACCTCCCTGTGCAAGGCCCAGTCATCCAGTTTGTAAGCTGCTCCAATCCTGCGGCGAACCTTGGGGGCCTTTTCCCCTGGTTTTAGGGGATACTCCGGTGGCAAGGTGCCCGTCAGCTCCTGGGGAGGAAGCAGAGTCAAGCCAGGCCCCCCCTACCTGCCCAGCCTTGGCCACTGGCCCCTGCACTGCATGTGCCTGCCTTCCATAGACGCCCTGGTGCAACCACCCTCCACCCAGCCCATCCCATCCATGCCATCTCTCCCATCTTAAGGCTCACTCTGCACCTCTTCCCCTTTCCCTTCAGACCTCCTTCTGATCGAAGTGATCAGAAGCTACACTGACCCAGATAAAACACTCATATGTGCTTATGTCTACGCAGCTCCTCTGCAGCCCCTGAGGACCTCTGTCCTCTGTGCCTGGGCCCCCGACTGGGTCTGACTCTTCTCCATCCAGCGAGAGGTCAAACACTGCATCATGGGGACTCCAGATCCCAGCCCCCAGCCTGATACCCAGAATTCCCTCAAGAATGGGGCTCCCTCTCCCCAGCTCCTGCATCCCCAAATGTGGCTCCACAGGTCCTCAGATGAACCCCATGCCTGTGTGTGCTGGCTGGTGCCTCACCGCCTCCCGCAGGCAGAGTCTCCTCAACTCTTCCAGGCAGGCCTCCAGCCTCGCCTCCAGGGCCCTCTGCTGTTTATGCACTGAGTGGGTCAGCTCCTTCATTGGGGAGACCGGGCTGTCAGGGCCTGCAGGGGTGGGGGGCACATGCTCAGGGAGGCTGAGGGTAGAAGCCTCCTCTGTACTTGTTGACCACCCTAGGGGAACACACACACACACACACACACACACACACACACACACACACCCTCATGCCTGCCCACAAATTACAGGCTGGCTGCTGTGGCCTGCATCGCAGCCGCAAACACCACATCTCTTCTCTGCACAAAGACACAAATGTTAGAGCTCAGAAGGGAGGGTCGTCCAACCAGGTGACCTACAGTGGAGGGGGTGCAAGGAATGGAGTTCTGCCCATGCAGTCCTTCCCCCACTCCTCTCTTCTTCTACCTCTTCTTCTTCCTCTTTTTCTTCTCCTTCTTCCCGTCTCACTCTCTCCCTCTCCCCACTACCCCTCTCTCTTACACACACACAAGCCTCTTCTTTCTTGTCCTCTGTCAAGACTAGGCCAGACTAGGCCCACAGGTCTGGCCAAACAGAGAGGCCAGACCTTCACATTGCCCAGATGAGATTTTTCAGCTTCTCAACCTCGACTAAAGGAACACTGCAGATTCCTCTTCCAGATAGAAACGAAACTCCAGGCCAGTTTTCTCCAGGGAGGAAAAGTCCACATGTTGCTGAGGCTCCAGCCCTTCCAGAACCTCCCCCTCCTCCCAGCAGAGTCCTCTCCCTCCCCTTCCTCTCAGCCCTTGGGAGTCTCAGCCCCGCCAGCCCTAGCGCCTGGGACTCAGGACTCAGGAGTCAGGGCCAGGGACCAGGGCAGGGGGATTTCCCCGAACACTCACCAGACTGCAGGATGATGCCGCTATCGGTGTCGCTGACCTCATCCTTACTCTCCATGGTGGATTTCTGGGAGAAGAAGTCACAGAGCAGGGAGGAGGGACACCGTGACCAGCCTGGGCCAGGATGTTTAGGTAGCCTGGAGTTTTCCCAGCTTTAAAGAGAAAAGAGGACAAGAGCAAAACTAGATATGAACTCTCTTGCTTACAGAAAGCTTAACAGATGCTTGAGAGCAGGGGAGTGGAAGGGAGGGCTGCACTTCAGGAACCACCTAGGGCGGGAGATTCTGGCCCTGAGGGTGCCGCCTGAGAAAAGGGACTGTGGCCTCACCAGCAAACCATGTTCTCAGTGGGCTCTCAGGGTCCCAGCCTAGCTCCCCTCTGGGCCAAAGTCCTCTAGGCCCAAGGAGATTGACAGCAGTGGCAGACACAAGAGCCACTGGACTGGGGAGAAGGGCAAGAAGGAAAAGAGCAGAGAGAGGATAAGAAGGAAGGGGACAAAAAAATGGGGTGGGATGACAAAGAAAGGAGGAAGGGGGTCCAGCATGGTGGCTCACATCTGTAAGCCCAGCACTTCTGGAGACTGAGGCAAGAGGACTGCTTGAGCTCAGGAGTTCAAGACCAGCCTGGGCAACTTAGAGCCCATCTCTACAAAAATAAAAATTAGCCGGACGTGGCAGGTGCACCTTAGTCCCAGCTACTCAGGGTGCTGAGGCAAGAGGGTCTCCTGAGCCTGGAGAGGTCAAAGATGCAGGGAGCTGTGTCTGCGCCATTGCATTCCAGCCTGGGGAGCAGAGAGACCCTGTCTCCCAAAAGGAAAAAAAAAGAACGGAGAAGGGAAGACATCATCATCGGCATGGGACACAGCTATCCTCAACCCAGGAACCCAGGAGGGGTGAGGCGTGTGCTAGTGCCTCAGTGGCCGAGGGCACTTCAAGAAGTAGTTGGCGCTGGCAAGGCACATGGCAAAGAGCCTGGTCTGGAGCCTCCAAAGCCCAGGACGCCTGCTCTCTGAATTGGCATCCTAGACTCTGAACTTCACATATGTAGACACATGCAGCCACTCCATGCCAGAGAGCTGTCCCAAAGCCCTCAAACAACTTTCAAGCCACCAATTACTCCTAGGAGACCCTTCAAGGGGAATCAGCCTGGATCCCCTACACCCCACAGCCAGGGGAGACCCAGGGCTGTGTCCGTCAGGGTTTCCAGGAATTGACAGGTGGGGGGCGAGCAGTGACTAGAGCAGAAGCTTCGCAGGGACAGAAAGGAGATCACCTGCTCCGCTGCCTCCTCCAGGCTGGAGAGCACTTGAGTGGTACAGGTGCCATCCCATCGTGTCGGCTCTGCTGGGGACCAGTCACCCAAATAACACCTGCGCCCGCCCCCTCCCTCTTCGCCAACCCACACCCCTGATTGGGGCCTGGCAGCTGCCAGCTGCGGCAGGGGTGGGCGGAGCCTGTGCAGGCGGTCTGGTCTTGGAAAGAGAGCCCAGCCACCTCCTCACTGAGTCAGCCCATTGAGCAAGAGTCCAAAAGTCCTTCCGAGTTTCTGTCTGGAGCCTATCCTGCCTCCTCAGAGCTCAGGGCTGCCGGGTGGGGGAGGTGAGCTCCACCCTTCTGCAGGCAGCCAACACAACAGAAAAGTCGGCCTTGGGAAAGCTGGTAGCAAAGCAAGCCGACAGAGAGAGGCGACTGCCGTCAGCCGGGTCTCCCGATGGATGCCACTCACCCATCAAGATGGAAAGAGCAGGACGATCAAGAACTTTTATAGACCTACATAAACAACCACAGGCAGCAACAATCAAGCACACAACCCTGAAAGCAACATGTACCTTGCACTTCGGAATTTCAATTATCCAAGGCAGTCTAGAGAATGCATGGGAGAGGTTTGGTGGTTTTTTTTTTTTTTTTTTTTTTAATGTTTATGGGAGGGCTTTGCAAACATGCCAAACAGAAAGATAGGCCATATATTCTGGGACCCTACCCCGCCAGGGTACTTAGAATGACTATTAGCTCTGCACTGTCCGTCTGTCCCAAACTCTATCCCTCCTAGAGATAAGAACAGAGAAACAGGCAGCTCACCCCTCTTCCCACCTACACTAGCCATCCTCCCACCCTCCCCAGAAGCCGAGGGCAGGGTGCCGCCACAGCTAGGAAGCAAGGTGGTCTCAGCTAGCACGCTGAGTGTGTGCTTTGGACAAGAGGAGGAAGCAATGTGGGAAGGGAAGCCATTAATTAGTCACGCTTGCTAATTAATTATTAACCACTAAGTAGTTCCCTTGGAAAGCTGGGCCAACTCAGCCCCTGCTTCTCAGGGGCTCTGAGACTGTTGCAGTGAAGCGGGGACTTACAGGGACAGAGAGGTACCTTAGCTCGCCTCTTGTCTCCGCCAGCTTCCTCTTCTCCCAGCTTAGCCCAGTCTCTCACTGCCGGGGTCAAAGGGGAGGCACTGATATTCCCAGTGGTCCCAGGCTGATGCTGGGTCCCTTCTGGGATGACTTGTTGCCCCAAGTAGAGCCAAGAGAACAGCATCGGAAGCCCAGAGCTGGGTTGTGGTTTCAAGGCTCGGTTCTGCTGCAGTCTGTGCTCCCTTGGGGAAGTCACCAGGCCTCCCTGCGCTCCCTTTCCTCCTGTGCAGTGTCTAAGGCCCTTTCCAGGCCCCCGGCCTGAATCTGGACTTCTTGGACCACGTCAGGCCAAGAAAGAAACCCACACAGCCACGTAGCAGACCTCCACATCTGCCTCTGCCGAGGTCGCCCTCCACAGCTATAGGGAACCTCCCCGAGTCCACAGGCGAGGGCGAGGGCACTGCCCCCACCCAGTAGGCTGTGAGTCTTAGGTGTCTAAGGCATTGCTTTTAGATAAAGGCAGTTCAGGTGACATCCCCACCCTCTCCCCAACACAGGGATCCCTCCTGGGCCTCGTCAAGCCCCAGTACGGGGCCCTAAGAAGCAGCCCACCCGGCTGAACAATGTCTCCAGAAAAAGGCAGAAGAGACCAGAAGGGGCACAGAGGGAGGGAGGGAAACTCCACAGCACCTTCCCTCAGGCAGGACCATGGGGGTTCCTCCTGTATTCCAAGCATCCCCCAAAGACAGGTCTCAGGCCTGCCTGTCCCCACTCATCTCTGCTTGCCCTCTCTCTGGTGGAAACTAAGGCCTGGGGAACCACAGGAACAGGCTCCCGTCCAAGCCCACCAGCACCCCTCTGTCATCGCTACCCCAGACATAGCTGGTAGTGG
The DNA here is from genome assembly GCA_963574635.1 of Cheracebus regulus. Classification (NCBI taxonomy): domain Eukaryota; kingdom Metazoa; phylum Chordata; class Mammalia; order Primates; family Pitheciidae; genus Cheracebus; species Cheracebus regulus. Next base: position 47,463 of record CAUYQU010030313.1, on the reverse strand, counting down.
TGCGGGGAGGGGTCAGAGGGGCGTGATGGCCACTGCCTGGGCTCCAGCATGCCTAGCCCAGCCTGCTCTCAGTCCCAAAGACCCGTTCCACCTACCCCGCCCTCACCTGTTTCTGGGCTTTAGTCCAGGAGTTCCAGAAACAGCCCGTGCTCCCAGTCAGGGGGCGCAGGGGCCTCGCATGTCACCTCAGGGTCTCCCAGGCCACGGGCCTGTGCTCTCCCTCTGACCGACGGGTCTGCTGGCTGTCCTGGCTGTCCCTCTCGGCTCACCTGCCCGCCTTGCCGTCCCTCCCAGGCTGCCGGGCCAGGGGAACCAGATTACTTGTTCTGACTTGAGTCAGAGGGGAGGAGCAGGTGAGCAAGTCCTTCCCTGAACTAATCCCGTGCAACTGGTGCCGGCAGGCAGCTCCTGGGCCTCTGCACTTCCGGGGGGCAGGAGGGTAGCAGGGAAAAAGGGGCTCCCATGGAGGACTCCCCCAAGAAGAAAACAAGGGTCGTGACTTCGTGGCCTCAAGAGACCCTAGTACAATATTCTGAGCGGTGAGGTACCTGAGTACCCTCCAGCCCTGACCCTGGCTCTCCCTGCCTTCCTTTGACCTCAGGTTCTCTTTCTGGAAATTCAGGTCTGTTAAGCCCCACAAAAGAAGGGTGAAATGTTCATTGTCCATGGAAAAAACAAGTAGGAAATTTACAAACTGACAAGGATGGGCCATTGCTCTTCCCCACACACGGAAATGGAGACCAAGCCCTGGGTTTTGTCTCTCCCGAATGAGGATTTTAAAACCTCAGTCAAGGCAGCTGGAATTCCAATATGCAGAAGCTGTAGAATCCTAGAGAGGCAGGATCAGGCTGTTCTTTTTATCCCAGACATTTTCCCCCGGGGGTATAAAGGCCATCACTTCCCTATTTATTATTTACATCCATCCCCGACCAACGCATGTTCATGGGGCAATGACAGGCACTGACCTGAGACCAAGTCCCTTTCCCTACTCCACAGGAGGTCCACTGTGACCCCGGACCTCAAGCCCACTCCCCAAACACAAGGCCACAGAGACCAAAATGGAACTTATTTCCCACAAAAACATAAGCCTCAAGGTCTCCCATCCCACCGACCCCCAAGCAAATGGAAAACTGGAATCCATTTCACAGGGAAAAGCAGAGCTAAAGCTGCTGTTACCTGTCCCCAGCAGGCTGGAATACACAGGCTGCACCCCTCAAGTCTGAATCCCACCCCACCACCTCCCGTTCACCCCACTCCCTGATCTTCCCACCGTTTCCCCCACCCAGATTCCAGTGCCTCAGTATACATCTGGATTGCTTTCCCTCCCCCAGCCCCTAAAGAGCCCTGCCCCACTCCCCACCTCCGGTGCAGGGATGACAGAGGAAGTTTGCTTTCAGCAAGCATCTCCTGTGGAGCAGAACTCATGGGGCTGGAGTCCGCCAGCATCCCCCACTGCTCCTGTGCACACACCCAGCACACCTTCACATTCCTGTACACACCCACTTTCCAAACAATGCTAGCCCCAGAGTGCACCAGGCTGACCATCTCATTTTCTCCCCAGGCTGAGGCTGAGGGGCCCTAACAGGGGACAGACAGTTCCTCATTTCCCCACCCCATGGGGAGCTTGTTCTCTGGGTGTCCCAAACAGCCTGCAGCCCTGCCCTTCCCCCAGTTCTCCACAACACACAGTTCCTCCCCATCGAGGCTTGGCACTTTCTTCGAAAGTCAAACAGAGAGGGGTTGACTCTGGGTCTAAGCAGCCCTTCCTCCACCTTGCCTACCCCCAGCTCCAGGTGGGGGTTGGTAGAAGTTTCTAGAATAGGCTCATAGCTCACATTTATTAACGCATAAAATAAAATTAAGAAGATCACTTTAAAAATCAATTACATAAAATACAGTTCTAAAAATATAGCAATATATATGCTTCTTTATTAACATTAAGCAGGGCCTAGCAGTGGGTAATTTCATACAAGGGCTGAGTGTAAACAATATTTCAAGATAGCCACAACTGCAATGTGATACTAAACTGAAAAGTTAGTTCAGTTTAATGGCAAAGTCACAGGTACTGCCAATGCTACTGTGATTTGTTGTCTTATTAATAACTAAAGGTGATGTTAACATCTGTTAAAGATGGGCGAAAAACAAAGGTATCCTTTTTTTCCTCACCTGGGTTCAAACCCTCTGAATGCTATCTACTGATGCCTAATGTCCCCCATGGACCCAAGTAAGAACCCCTGTCCTCAGGTAATCCACCACCTCTGACTTCAGGGGAGCTTAGTACAGATGCTCAATCTCACTGTTGGCCTGGATCCTTTGAAAATCTCAGAAACGCCTTGCTCCTACAAACTCACACGCAATATTTCCCAGCGCTGCATAATCTGAGGTGTGGAAGGGAGCTCGCAAACCCACCCTCCTGCCAGGAACCCCAGGAACCATCCCTGGAACTCTCTGACGGCCATGTCATTCAACTCAAAATACCAATGGTGGAGTGGGCACTCCAGAGGCCAGCTGGGAGTCTGAAACAGCCTCCACTCCAGCCAGGCCAGCAGGGGACTGATGCCCCAACCCCAAACCCCAGAGCACCTTCCAGACCACCAGTTGGTGAGGAAGTGGTATTTCCTTGCAAAACATTGCAGTACTTGGAATCTGATCTTTGCAGACAAGAGCCCTTCCCCAGGGAAGATAAACTGGACCTCTTTAGCGTTTTCATCTCCTAAGGAAAAGTTCCAAATCAGAAAACTCTTCCCCAGCGCTGTAGCCATCCACTCTCCAATTTTTAAAAAGTTCCTTCTTTTAGCGTCTTCTGAGAAAACCAGATTGGAAGTTCTTTAAAGCAAGGGCCTGGTCCCACCATCTTCACATCCCGAACAACTCCCAGCAAAGTAGTCTCAGACCCTGCTCAAATCTTACTTCATGAATTAAGGAATCAATGGCCAGCTGCTAGAGCCAACAGTGAAGAGGAAGGAGTGGAATAGTCCGGGACCCTGCAGGCAAGAAGGGTGGGAGATGGTTCCTTCGCGGTTTTCTTACTGGCCTCTGCTCCCGGCCCACTGGGAAAGGTGTTCGCCTCCACTAAGCGAAGGTGGAGTGGGCTGGGACAGGGGAACTCCAAGCCAGTCTGGAACGCGCCCTGAAATGAGACCTCTAGGCTTTCTCTAAAAAGCCCCTTTGTCCTGTCCACCCTGCTCCCCTCCCCCACGCGCCCTCCGCATCCAGGCTGGCCCGAGACTTTGCTCCTTTTGTTTGGCTGCTTTCTGGCTTCCCGGAACCTGGCCAGGAAGATCCACAGGCACGAAGAAGGTCGAAGGAGAAAGGTGGAGGGACTGGAAGTGTGCATTTTTGGTAGGAACTCAGATTTCCCGCCCCCTTGATAAAATTACCCCATTCCCTGTAGGGCGCCCTCCGCTGAGGCTGAAGACCGTGGGCTCAGGGGGCCCGATCCTCCGCCCCAGTTCACCCGCGCTGGGTGCCCCGAAGTTTTCCCGCTTACCTGTCCCATGGAGCACTGGCGCCGCCCGCCTGCCCCTGCGCCCTCCGCTCCAGCCTCGCAGGTTCAGGACCTGTCCATCCAGGCCATCTTCCCTCCCCCCGAGCCTCCCCGCGGCCTGCCCTCCCCGGAGGTATTTCATTTAACTTCGGCATTTGCAGCATCCCAAATGTTAAAGATCCCAAGACATCTGTCCCCTGGGGCGTACCAAGGCCCAGAGGAAAGAGGGGAAGACGCAAGGAGGGACTGGAGAGTCCGATCCAAGAGTCGGGGCGGGGCCGCGCGCGGGGGTGACGAGGTTCTCTCAGAGGTCCGCGAACGGCGGGGGCAGCCGCTCGAGGGGAGAGGCTGTCCCGTTTCCCCGGCGTTCGGACGCCCGCGCGGCGGGACACCCCTGGCGCCGCCAGTTTCCGCAGCCCAGGCGGGACGAGGCTCCTCTCTCGGTCCCAGAGCCGCCTTTCATTCGCGCGCTCCGGCCTGGCTGAGGCCAGTTTTCATTCCTGGAGACCCCCGAGTGGAAGAATGAAAGGAGCCTGCGGAAGGGCTCTCCCCCTACCCGCTCCTCCCCGCAGGCGCCCTCCCCCTCGCGGTACGGTGCTGCGGGCCGCGGAGCCCCGACATGCGGGTCGCGCGGGCTTGGCAGCCTTTCCCCAGCCCCGGCCCCGGCCCACTCCTCCCGCCGGGCCCGCTGGCTGAACTCGGGCTGGCTAACGGGAAGGAGCACCCTCCCGGCGAGCGCCTCCTGCTGCCTGCTGCGAGCTGCTGTGTCTCATCCAGTCATTCATTCGCTTGTTCAATAAACATTTATTGAGCACCTACTAGCGCCCGACACGATGGATCCAAGCTCAAGCCCCTTCACTGGAGGATTCTCCAGTCTAGACGAGTGATGAAGCAGCACAGTACCTGAATAAGAGCGAGGACCCCGGGCCAGGAGACAGGAGGCTGATGCAGGCTGAGCCTCGGCAAAGCTTGGCCAGAGGAAGCGATACCAGAAGATAAGAGGGGAACTCGCAACAGCAGTGACAGGTGTACTAAAGCACAGCAGCAAGGGAGCACAGAGGGTTCTAGGAGCTTCAGGGGAGCTAGGGTTTGGGAAGAGAAAGGGGTAAAGGGAAAGCACATGGAGGAGAGATGAGGCTGATGCGGCAGTCAGGGGCTCATCGAGAAGCAGGCAGCCAGGCGCAGAGGCTCACGCCTGTAGTCCCAGCATTTTAGGAGGCCTTGCCTGAGGTCAGGAGTTGGAGATCAGCCTGGGTAATATCGTGAAACCTGTCTCTACCAAAAAGTCAAAGAAATTGGCCAGGAGTGGTGGCACACACCTGTAGTCTCAGCTACTTGAGAAGCTAAGGTGGGAAGATCACTTGAACAGGGAGGCGGAGCTTGCAGTGAGCTGACGTGCCCAGACTGCTCTCCAGCCTAGGAGACAGGGCAAGATCCTGTCTCAAAAATACACAACAGGCCGTGCGTGGTGGCTCACGCCTGTAATCCCAGCACTTTGAGAGGCTGAGGCAGGCAGATCAAAAGGTAAGGAGTTCGAGACCAGCCTGGCCAATACGGTGACACCCCGTCTCTACTAAAAATACAAAATTTAGCCGGGCATGGTGGCAAGCACCTGTAGTTCCCAGCTACTCAGGAGGCTGAGGCAGAAGAATCGCTTGAACCCAGGAGGCAGAGGTTGCAGTGAACTGAGATTGCACCACTGCACTCCAGCTTGGGCAACAGAGCAAGACTCCATCTCAAAAAACAACAACAACAACAACAACAACAAAACACAACAAACACACAGCAAGGTGGTTCACACTTGTAATCCCAGCACTTTGGGAGGCCAAGGCGGGCAGGTCACCTGAGGTCAGGAGTTGGAGAATGGCCTGGTCAACATGGTGACCAGGTGACCCCATCTCTACTAAAAATACAAAAAAAAAAAAAAAATAGACAGGCGAATGCCTGGTGCCTGTAGTCCCAGCTGTTCGGGAGGCTGAGGCATGGGAATCAGCTGAACACCCTTTGGCAGAGGTTGCAGTGAGCTGAGATCACTCCACTGCGCTCCAGCCTGAGCGACAGAGCAAGACTCTGTCTCAGTTTTAAAAAAACAGATACACACACAAGAAACAAAAGTAAGGCAGCTCCATATGGTTGTCCAGGTTGTGCACCATACCAAGAGTGAAGGTTCATGCTCTCCACCCACCTCACCCTGTGTTTAGTCAGAGCTGTATCTGCCTAGAGGGGGTGGCTGTTTCTAATTTGTACAAATGGATTATGTGAGCTAAGTTGACTAAGAGCCTTGTGGGCTAGGTGAAGATTTAAGATTTTTATACTGAAATTGAAGAGAAGCTACTTGAATTAATCAGTGTTCTCTGAGAAACAGAACCAGTCAGATGTGTATTATAGATAGGTAAACAGATAGCTAAATCTAGAGAGGAAGAGCACAAGAGAGACATTGACTGATTTTAAGGAACTGGCTCATGGGATTGTGGAAGCTGACACATCCAGAATCTGCAGGATAGACTATAAGGCTGGAGACCCAGGGAAGAGCTGGAGTTCAAATTCTAAGGCAACCTGTTGGCAGGATTCATTCTTGCTCCAGGGAGGTCAGACTTTGTTGCAACCAGGCCTTCCACAGATTGGAGGGTAATCTGCTTTACTAGAAGTCTATTGATTTCAATGTTAATTTCATCTAGAAAAAAAAAAAACGCACACACACAAACAAAAACAAAACACCTTCAAGAAACATTTAAAAGGCTGGGCGCAGTGGCTCACGCCTGTAATCCCAACACTTTGGGTGGCTAAGGCAGGCAGATCACAGGGTCAGCAGTTTGAGACCAGCCTGGACAATATGGTGAAACCCTGTCTCTACTAAAAATACAAGAGTTAGCCGGGTGTGGTGGCAAGCACCTGTAGTCCCATCTACTCGGGAGGCTGAGGCAGGAGAATCGCTTGAACCTGGGAGGCGGAGGTTGCAGTGAGCTGAGATCACACCATTGCACTCCAGCCTGGGCAACAAGAGCAAACATCCGTCTCAAAAAAAAAAAAAAGGAGAAAGAAACATCTAAAAAATTGTATAACCAAATATCTGGCCACCAGGCTACCCAAGCTGACATGTAAGATTAACATGTCCATCACACTGTGGACAAATGTCGACCCAGGAGATGAACTGGGCAAACTCACCTTTAGAAGGTGAGTGGCGTGTGAGCGGTGGAGTGGGGAGAAAGCGTGGCAGGCAGGAGTGTAGGCGAGGGCAGTGAGGCCTAGACTCCTGCTGTGGCAGTGGGGTGAGAGTGGGTGAAAGGCAGAGGGAGGAGGTCGAGGGCCTGAGAAACAGGCGTCATGGAGGCACAAACCAGAGCCCTCACTGGAAACTGACTGCTCAGCCCATGGAGGGAGAGGAAGGAGGTACAATTTGGGAGAGGCCCCTAAGCCCCAGTCAGCTTTCTCTCCTTCCTACTTTGTCTAAAGGGGCAAGCATTCTCCATCAGATGGGGATTTCTGGGAAGTGGAGGTGAAGTGGGGGAAAACTTCGAGTTCTTGCTGGGGAGGAGAAAGGGAGCCGAGTTGGATGTCGTTAGCTGAGCTTCTGAAAGCTGCATGGTAGCTGGGCAGCTGTGCACACCGTGAAGCACCGTCCTCCCCCATACACAGTAGAGGGACTCACCCAGCCCTCTCCCTACCCGGAGGGAGCTATCCTGGTCCAGTTTCACAATCCTGGTCCAGCTTCGCAATCCTCAGGCCCTCTGGCCAGGCAGAGGAACAAGGGGAGGAGGTTCAACTTCTCCACTCTCTCCTTCACCTCCCTCTTGCTCCTGGGGCCAGATGAGGAGAGGGAGGTGCGCCTAGACCCAGACAGTGCCCTGTCAATGCCCTCGGTGAGAAGCTCTCTGGAAACCCCAGAATGACTCGGGCCTAGGCCTTGCTTCCTCTCTCGACCACATCCTGCAGCTTGCAGCCAGAGGCAGGTGCAGAAAGGGCACTGCCCTCTATAGGCCTCGCCTCTGTGGACCAGAGCCCTCTCGACTGATGGGGTGCATGCTGGGCTGCAGGCAGGTGAGTAGCTATGCGAAACGCATACAGCCGACTTAGGAGGTCCAGCCAGGGGGCCTCACTCAGCTGCTTCAAAGGAAGAACCCCTGCCCCCACAATGGGGCCAGGACACTGAATCTAGAGAGCTGCTTGGAGGGCAGGGGCAAGCCCATCCCTGGGGCTCAAACCTTTCAGTTGCATAAGGTGGGAAAGGAGCCTGCTCCCCAGAGACACACCAGCATCCTCCTGGCCAGCAATCCTGGGCTGCTTTCTCCATGTTCCCAGGTCTTCCCCAGGGAGTTAGGGTCCGCGGTCCTCCTCCTAGCCTGCCAGCCTCCTCTCTTTGGTCACTTTCTTTTCCTTTTGCTCTCTCTCTCTTTCCTCCTCCTCCTTCCTCTACAGCTCCTCTATCCTGGCCAGCTGAGCTCCCAGAAGGTTTCAGGGACCACAGGACTGTGACCTTACACTGCCCATGGATTGCTGGCCCCTGACTGCACTTTCTCAGACCTCTGCCCTGCTTGTAACTCACTCTCCCGGGCGGGACCCCCAGGGGGCGACAGTTGCCAGAAGTCTGCTCTTCTGTTTGCCCTGGAGGAAGAAAACCTAAGGGAGAAAGTCCTGGGGGGTAGAGCCTGGGGAGTGGGGTGGCCTGGAGGCGCTAATCTAACCTGGGACCCCCTGCTTTCTGTGGCCCTGCTTGGGGAAACTTGCACCCCTGCTTTAGGGAGAGTAAAAGCCGGCCCCTCTCTCACCACAAGCTCAAGCCCCCTGCAGCATCCCTGGTCCAGCAAGCCCTAAGATCCTGGCCTCTATGGCCATTCGCTTTCTTGTTTCTGGAGACCTGATGAGAATTTGGAATGTTAAGGAAAAATAGTGAATCAGGTGAAAAACAATTCAGTTACAAAGATAAAAGCTCTCCACTGCCCTCCTCGGTTTCTCTTGGAAAGCCCAGTTCTGGTTGCAATCAGATGGCACACAATAAAGATACTTTGTGGCCAGTCCCTGCTTCCTTCCCAGGGTGGTGGTGTGTGGGGTGGAGAATTTCCAGGTCCCAGCCAGGCTGCACCTCAGGGAGCCTGAAGCGCTGGCAGGAGGTGAGGTACCGTGGCCGGCTCTGAAGGCTGGATGATTATTAGCCCTCTGTCAAAACATAAAATTATGACAAATTTAGTTAAATGATCTAGTTGGGTGTTATTTGTGATTCATGACTCTGGGTAGCATTTTCCTCTCAAAACTGAGAAAAGGTGCTTTGACGAGTGGAGCAGAAGAGGTTGGCTTTACAGGCAGAGAAGGGCTGAAGAAAGCAGAATCGGAACAAAAAGCGACTGGTTAGCATCAAGTAACTTTCCTTGTAAGGGTTAAAGGAGAGGGGACTTCCTTATCATGCTGTCTGAAACTGGCCTGTTTGGGGATGTGGCTGTTATCTTTCTCTCTCTCCTGTTTTCTTAGAAGGTCAGATAAACAACTTAGTTTCAGTTTGGTGACATAAAACTTTAGCATAAGTGATGCCATTTTTTGGTTTGTTCTGTTGAGCCTAGAGCAGGAGGTCAGTCCAAATCAATGGCCTCCAATAAATTTTATTTAATAGTGCTAATAACAGTTGCATTTTTCAAAGACCTTGGGCTGGAAGTGCCCTCTAAAGTAGCATCTGACTGGCCAGGTGTGGCGGCTCAGGCTTGTAATCCCAGCACTTTGGGAGGCTGAGGCGGGCAGATTACCTGAGGTCAGGAGTTCGAGACTAGCCTGGCCAATGTGGTGAAACCCTGTCTCAACTAAAAATACAAAAATGAGCAGGGCGTGGTGGCGGGCACCTGTAATCCCAACTACTCGAGAGGCTGAGGCACGAGACTCGATTGAACCTGGGAGACGGAGCTTGCAGAGAGCCCAAGATTGCACCACTGCACTCCAGCCTGGGTGACAGAGCAAGACTTCATCTAAAAATAAAAATAAAAACAAATAAATAAATAGTACCTTACCCATTTGGGGCTTTTCACCATTTTACCCTGTGGATGTTAAGTGCATGGCTCAGGTACATAATTTGGGGGAGACTTTTAAAAATGTGTTTTGTAGTCAGATCGCCTTGGTTTCTTCATCTGTAAAATAGGCATGAGAAGACCCACTCACATGAGTGGGTGAGGATAATGAAATCATGCAGATAAAATGCTTTTGAGCATTGTGCTTTGTGCATAATAAACACCAAATAAAATGGCAGGGTCTTTTTAAAAGATGTTTTCCAAGTAGTCCTTTTTTTTAAGTTTTTCTTCGTCTTCACGCCCAAACTCCAGGAAAAACAAGATAATATTTACTCATGATAATTACAAGTTAAATGGTCCAAACCTGTTTACTGGTGACCAAGTTCCACTTCCTGTGGTTTAACAACTCCAGGCTTCAAAAGGCCAATCTCCCCCTGTGATCGGCCTGGGCCCATGGCCTTGGCATGGGTTATATAGAAACAAATTCTTATGTCATACCTCTGCCTTGTCTTAAAATACTCAAAGCGATGAGAAAGGAGTGTGTTTTTGAAGGAAGGAGGGTTTTAATTGAGGTCAGATGCTGTCTAAATCCATTGAAATATTCCATGAACCCCGCTATGTGTGACCTCCTCCCACTCTCTCCTCAGAGCTCTGCCCCCAGCCCACACTCATCCACACCCCTCTGCAATTGGTTCATTTAGGTCAATGCACTTTCATTCATTTGTTCAAAAATGTGTGCACCAAAGTGTTCCAGGTGCTCTCACAGCTCTGTGGACGCAGGGGGTGCTGAGACGGGGCTCAGTAGGAAAGTCGGTTTTATGGAATGAACTCCCATTTACCATCACCTACTCTTAGTAAAGATTAACATTTCCCTTTATTACTGTTTTCTTTTTCATAGTTTGTTTTCTTCATTTTCTTTCTTTTTTCTTTTCTTTTCCTTCCTTCCTTCCTTTTCTTTCTTTCTTTTTTTTTTTGAGATGATGTCTCACTCTGTCACCAGGCTGGAGTGCAGTGGCGTGATCTCAGCTCACTGCAACTTCCACCTCCCAGGTTCAAGCAATTCTCCTTCCTCAGCCTCCCGAGTAGCTGGGACTACAGGCGCACGCCACCACGCCCAGCTAATTTTTGTATTTTTAGTTTCACCATGTTGGCCAACATGGGGTTTTACCATGTTGGCCAGGATGGTCTCGATCTCTTGACCTCATGATCCACCTGCCTCAGCCTCCCTTGTGCTGGAATTACAGGCATAAGCCACCAGGCCTGGCCTCTTTTCTTCTTTTCTTTTCTTTTTTCTTTTTTGGCAGGATCTGGCTCTACTGCCAGGCTAGAGTACAGTGGCTTGATCTTGGCTCACTTCAACCTCTGCCTCCCAGGCTCAAGCCATCCTCTCACCTCAGCCTCCCGAATAGCTAGGACCACAGGCATAAGCCACCACACCCAGCTAATTTTTAAACTTGTTGTAGAGATAGGGTCTCACTTTGTTGCCCAGGCTGCTCTCAAACTTCCAAGCTCAAGCAATCCACTCACCTCAGCCTCCCAAAGTGCTGGGATTAGAGGTGTGAGCCACTGCACCAGGACTGTTTTTTTCTTTAGTGAAATATCTTAAAGAAAATCACAGGCATGGTGACATATTACTTCTAAATGTTTCAGAATGTACCTCTGAAAATAATTGGACATTTTTATTATATAATTGCTTGACCATTATCACAATCACTTCTTTTTTCTTTTCTTTTTTGGGGGGTAAGGGGACAAAGTCTCACTCTGTGGGCCAAGCTGGGGTCCAGTGGTGCGATCTCAGCTCACTGCAACCTCCACCTCCTGGGTTCAAGCGATTCTGCTGCCTCAGCCTTCCAAGTAGCTGGAACTACAGGCACGCGCCACCATGCCTGGCTAATTTTTGTGTTTTTAGTAGAGATGAGGTTTCATCATCTTGGCCAGGCTGATCTTGAACTCCTGAGCTCATGATCTGCTGACCTTGGCTTCCCAAGGTGCTGAGATTACAGGTGTGATCCACTGTGCCAGGCCTACAATGACTTCTTAATATTACCTAATACCAAGTCGTATTCCAAGTTCCCCAGTTGTCCTCATACTGTCTTTTAAAGTTGGTTAGCCCTGGAACTAACCAATGGCTCACACCTGTAATCCCAGCACTTTGGGAGGCTTGGTAAGGCCTCCATGCATGAACTCAAGACTTCAAGACCAGCCTGGGCAATATGGAGAAATCCTGTCTCTGTAAAAAAACACAAAACTTAGTCAGGTGTGTTAGCACATTCCTATGATTGCAGTTACCTGGGAGGCTGAGGTGGGAGGATCACCTGAGCCCAGGGAGGTCGAGGCTACGGTGAGCTGAGATCCCACCACAGCCCTCCAGCCTGGGCAACAGAGTGAGGCCCTGTCTCCAAAAAAATAAAATAAAATTTTTGGTTTGTTTCTATCTAGATCCAGTAAGAGCTACATATGGCATTTGGCTCTTTTAATCTGGTATTGTTCCCTGCCCCACCACCTCCAACTTTTATAATCATGCTAGTGACTTGTTTAAAGAAATCAGGTCGCTTGTCTCCAATTGCCTCATGAAACGTCCTAAATTGTTTTATCTGCCTGTGTCCTCACATTGTTGTTTAACACCTCCTGACCCCTATATTTCCTATAATGTGGAAATTAGCACCAAAGGCTTGCATAGATTGAGATTTATCAGTTTTGGGCAAGTACCTCACAGGTAGTACTGGGTGCTTCATCCTGCCTCTACTCTGAAGCATGTCATGTCTGTTTGTCCTTTTACAGCGATGCCAAGTAGATCTGTGGGTTCAGCTGGTGACAGCCTGACCCCTCCATCATCATCTTGCAAAGTTTTCCCCTTGTCACTGGGAAAGGATCTCTGGGGCAACATGTTGGAATCTTGCAATAGTCCAGCTCCCCAGAAGTCTCTCACTCAATGGTTTTAGCAGCCATTGATGGGTTTTGCCTGAATCAGTTATTAGAGGTTGCAAAAGTGATTTGCTATTTCTACTAAAATGAGTTTTACTGTTGAAAAGCAATAAACTTCATAAGATATGATCAATCACCTTCTCATTGATCTTGCTTACAAATTCAGCTTGTGAGATAAGGAAATCCCATAAAAACACCCGATTTTTTTTTTTTTTTTTTGAGACAAAGTTTTACTTTTTCGCCCAGGCTGGAGTGCAGTAACATGATCTCGGCTAGCTGCAACCTCCACCTTCAGGTTTCAAGTGATTCTCCTGCCTCAGCCTCCTGAGTAGCTGGGATTACAGGTGCCTGTCACCACGCCCAGCTAATTTTTGTACTTTTAGTAGAGACTGGGTTTCACCATGTTGGCCAGGCTGGTCTCGAACCCTTCACCTCGTAATCCACCTGTCTCGGCCTCCCAAAGTGCTGGGATTACAGGTGTGAGCCACCACACCCGGCCCATATTGATTTATTACACATTAAAGATAACTTTCCTATTAGTACAGCATTCTGGAGACCCCTCTGCCAACTCTGCTCTATTGTCTTCCTTAGACTGTAACCTCTGAGAATGCATAAACTATGTGTGCACATATCTGTCTTGGTACAGGACCACATAGAATCAGGCTCTTACATGTCACAAAGCGTGTATTAGGCGGGCTGATAAGTGTATTTTACTTGCATTAGTGCTGTAAGTTATTTCTCTTTCTTTGGTCTCCTGTTGATGGTCTCGTTCATAGTAATGGATGGATTTTTTAAAACTGTTTTGCCTGATTGATTTTTAAATGATGATGATCTGCTTCTAGCCTTTTGATGGATCCATTTTATTAAATGTTAAAAAAAATAGGCAATAAACTGGACAAGTCTCTAGAGAACAGGCTAGGCCTCTAATCATAGGATTTGGGGATCTTTGGGTTGAGAGGGATCAGAGGTCTCCTTATCCAACCCCCACTCAGTGCTGGGAGCTTGTCTGTAGAGAGCACCGCCACAGAACTGTCACTGTGGATTAAGCACTCGGCCTCATTCATTTCAGTGCTCTGGGCTCTGGCGGGAAATCCTTCTCAAAGTGCTGGGATTACAGGCATGCGCCACCAAGCCCGATCTTTTTTTGTTTGTTTTTAATGAAGGCTCTCTCTGTCACTCAGGCTGGAGTGCAGTGGTGAGATCTTGGCTCACTGCAGCCTCTGCCTCCCGGGTTCAAGCAATTCTCCTGTTTTAACCTCCCGAGTAGCTAGGACTACAGTTGCATGCCATCACGCCAGGCTAATTTTTGTATTTTTAATAGAGACAAGGTTTCACCATGTTGGTCATGCTTGTCTTGAACTCCTGACCTCAGGTGATCCACCTGCCTCAGCCTCCCAAAGTGCTGGGATTACAGGCGTGAGCCACCGCGCCCAGCCATACTTTGGATTTCTGTCGCCCCATGGTCTTGCATCCTGCCTGGCACAGTAATAATGCAAAATGAAAGTTTATTGAATAACTGAATTTAAGAAGAGAAATCCGGCCTGGCACAGTGACTCAAGCCTGTAATCCCAGCACTTTGGGAAGCCAAGAGGGGCAGATCACCTGAGGTCAGGAGTTTGAGACCAGCCTGGCCAACACAGTGAAACCCCAACTCTACTAAAAATACAAAGAAATTAGCCAGGTGTGGTGTTGGGTGCCTGTAACCCCAGCTACTCTGGAGGCTGAGGCAGGAGAATTGCTTGAACCTGGAAGGTGGAGGTTGCAGTGAGCTGAGATCACGCCACTGCACTCCAGCCTGGGCAGCAGAGAGAGACACCATCTCAAAAAAGAAAAAAAAGAGGGGAAATCCACAACCATGGTAGAATTCAATTTTACTCGTAAAATTATAGCAAACATAGAATACTAAATATGTGCTAGGTATTCATAGTCAATACATTTCACCCTCTCACAAACTCTATCAGATAAGCATCACCCCCTCCTCCTGTGATCTGAGGAGGATCCTGAGAGGAAAAGTAAGTGAATAACTTAGCCAAGATCTCAAAGACCACCGTCTTTGAGCTTGAACCCAGCTAGTGGACTGGAGTTTGTGCCCTGAACGCCTATATATGGTTACTAACAAGCACTTACACTCATTACAGTGCTCTATTTCTTTTCAAAAATGCATTTTCCACAAGTCCACGATACTGGTTTTGAGGAGGTTTCAATCTTTCGAAGGAGGCAGAATATAACAAGCAATAGAATCACACAGGGTGCTGAGGGGGAAGAACCCGAAAGAAGGTGATGGATGCAGGGGAATTTTTCCAGTTTGAAACAGACACTCAAAATTAGTCCAAACTAGATGGAAATGATATTTGCTATGGTATATTTATAAAAGTAGAGCTCCTGAGCAACATAAATGTCTAATCACAGTGGAATGGTTGGTTACACTGTGGTCTATCTGCTGAATGAAGCCTTTAAAAATGACAACTATGAAATCTATACAGTGGCACAGAAAAATGTTTATAATGTGTTCTGCAAAATAATAAAGCAAGACATGACGTGATCACAGCAGTGTAAAATGTGACCATGTGAAGGGTTGAGAGAATGGGCAAAAATGAAAATTATTGCAATTAGGGTGCAGGATCTTGAGTTAGTTCATTCTTCATATTATATTTTCTCTCTTTATGGTAATAATAATTTTAGAAATTGAAACCTGAGAAGGCTCCACACGGTGGCTCACACCTGTAATCCCAGCACTTGAGAGGCCAAGGCAGGAGGACGGCTTGAGCCCCAGAGTTTGAGACCAGCCTGGGAAAGATGGAGAGACCCCGTCTCTACAAAACAAGTTTTTAAAAACTTAGCCAGGAGTGGTGGTGTGTGCCTGTGGTTCCAGCTACTTGGGCTGAGGTGGGAGGATTGCTTGAGCCTGGGATTTCGAGGCTGCAGTGAGCTATGATTGTGCCACTGCACTCCAGCCTGGGCGACAAAGCAAGACCCCATCTCTTAGAAAAAGAAAAGAAAAAGAAACCTGAGAAGATTTGGGACAACTGGCTATGTAAAAGACAAGACATTGCTTAAAAAGAAACGGAATTCAGAGAGCCGTATGACCCTCCTTGCCCTGCCACTCTCTGTCAGTGGGACCCAGAATAGGAGCAGCCCAAGGCACAACCTGCTTGCTTTGGGTTGTTCAGACGCAGAAGTGATGAACAGAGAGAAGTGGTTGCATGCACAGCGTGAAAACAGTCATTTTCAGAGCAGGGTAGCAATTAATCACTCCTTGTCTAGCACATCTCCCTGGGGCAAACCACAGTCTCTAACCAGACACTGGCAGCTGTTGTCTGAGGTCTGAACCCATCGAAGCTCAGCCCGTCTTTTCCCGTCTCTCTTACTCACTGCTGGGACTACCAGGCAACCCTGGGGTTGGTGGGTTTCTCCCAGTCCTGCCCGCTAGCACTCCTGAGAAGAGCTCTTTTCTCTCTGAATCCGATCGATACCCCAACAATTTATTGTCCGCGTCCATAGGACGGGGATTCTGATTTTGTGAACACAGAGCAGGGTAATTTCCCTGTTGGGTCAGTAACAACAGCCTTGTCTCCAGCACACTTGGTTTAGTACCACTTAGTGAGAAACGGGGTTAGCCGGGCACTCGCAAACTGGTGGGAGACGGAAGGTGGGTTGAGCTGTGGCCCAGGAAGCAACGGTTTTCAGCCCCGGCCTGTGTGTGATCCTGGCAAGTCAACCACGCTCTTGGAGTTTTAGCTCTCCTATCTGTAAACTGGGGATATAGAACACAGGTTCTATAAGCAACATGCTTTGGGCAAGTTATATAAACTCTCCAGAACTCATTTTTTTAAATATGTAGAACAGAAACAATAATATTATATACTCCATAAAGTTATTGTGAGGATAAATAATGTTATATAAATATATACATCTAAAGTAAGAACTTTCGCTCTGAGCCTCTCATCTGTGCTTGGTAAATATTAGCTATTGACACCTACTTCAGAGGGATGTTGTAATGAGATATTATGTATAAAAGGGCTTTAGTCTTTGAAATAATATAACAAGATAGTAAATACTTTCCTTTTAAGTTGGGCAGACACCAAAATGACAAATTTTGTTTTCTTCGTCTTTTTTTGTGTGTGTTTCAGGCAGTTTCGCTCTTGTTGCCCAGGTTGGAGTATAGTGGCGCAATCTCGGCTCACTGCAGCCTCCGCCTCTCCAGCTCAAGCAATTCTCCTGCCTCAGCCTCCCAAGTAGCTGGGATTACAGGTGCCTGACAACATGCTCAGCTAATTTTTTGTATTTTTAGTAGAAACAGGGTTTTGCCGTGGTCACCGGGCTGGTCTCGAACTCCTGGCCTCAGGTGATCCACCCACCTCGGCCTCCCAAAGTGCTGAGAAATAGGGTCTTACTCTGTCATCCAGGCTGGAGTACGGTGGCATCTTTATAGTTCACTGCAGCCTCCAGCTCCTGGGCTCAAGAGATCCTCCCAGCTTAGCCTCCCCAGTAGCTGGGACTACAGGTGTATGCCACCATGTCTGGCTAATTTTGTTGTTGCTGTTGTTGTCGAGACAGGGTCTCTCTCTGTTGCCCAAGTTGTAGTGCAATGGTGCCATCAGAGCTCACTATAGCCTCCAACTCCTAGCCTGAACTGATCCTCCCACTTCAGCCTCCCAAAAGTGTTGAGATTACAGACGTGAGCCATCATGCCCAGCTGACAAATATTTTTTTGAAAATGATAAAAAATGATAACAAACAGCTAGTGCTGTTTGTTAAGGGTGTGGTGCATGGGCACTTTCATAGAGCTCTAAAGGGAATGTAAATTTTTCAACAATTTGGCACAATTTTCAGTCTTAAATTGCTCATAATCTTTAATAATTTCACTTCTATGAATTTGTCCTGAGGAATCAAAGATGAATAAAGATGTTCAACACAAAATTATTTATTTTTATTTATTATTATTATTGTTTTTTGAGACGGAGTTTCACTCTTGTTGCCCAGGCTGGAGTGAAATGATGCCATCTTGGCTCACTGCAACTTCCACCTCCTGGGTTCAAGTGATTCTCCTGCCTCAGCCTCCCGAATAGCTGGGATCACAGGCATTCGCCCACCACGCCCGGCTAATTTTATATTTTCAGTAGAGACAGGGTTTCTTCATGCTAGCTAGGCTGGTCTCGAGCTCCCAACCTCAAGTGATCGGCCCACCTCAGCCTCCCAAAATGCTGGGATTACAGGAGTGAGCCACCACACCCGGCCAACACAGAACTATTTATAAGAGTAAAAAAAATTTGGCCAGGTGTGGTGGCTAACACCTGTAATCCCAGCTCTTTGGGAGGCCAAGACAGGAGAATCGTTTGAATCTGGGAGGCAGAGGTTTCAGTGAGCCAAGATTGCACCATTGCACTCCAGCCTGGATGACAAGAGCAAAACTTCATCTCAAAAAAAAAAATTTTTAAGTTTAGGGGCTTGGTTCAATAAACAAGGTTATAGTTAGCGATGCAATGTAGTCCTACAGATGTGCTTTAGAATAATATTTAATGATATGATAAAATACAGCATATTATTAAGTGAAGAAAGTGGCTACAAAATAATGTATATAATACATATTCAACAAATAGTTACTGAGCGCCTGTTGTGTCTAGGTGCTGTGTCTACACTTGGGAGCACAATTGACTCAGGGTCTACTGTATATAGATTATACAGCTTGATCCCAGTTTAGCTGGAAAATGTGCACATAAGTATTTTTATATTTTTACACAGACGTTTTATTTTTTATATATGAATAATAGGTGTTTTCATATTTTTATATGAAATAGGTGTTTTCATATTTTATATATGAATAATAGGTGTCTTCATATTTTTCTTTATAATTTCCACGTTTATCTTTTCTTCTTTTTTTAAACAAAGAAGCTGTATAACTTTAATAACCAGGGGCTGGTGAGGGGAACCTCCAAACTTTTAAGAAAGAGCCTGGGTCAGGAAGTCACTGGGCATGAGTCAGGTCTGAAATGGAGCGAGTGCCTCTGTGTCATGCAGGACAGGGTAGCAGTGGCGAGAGAAGGCAAGAGGGAGAGACGAGGGCTGAGCTGCATTGTTTGCTGGTCTGTGACTTTGTCCAAGCCACTTTACTTCTGAACCTCAGCTTTATCAGCAGTAAAGCAAAGCTAATTATTCCTGCTTGCCACAGCGTCACGAGAATCAATAAAAGCACATGTATGTACTTTTCATTTTATTTTTTGAGCTAGGTCTCTCCCTGTAGCACAAGTTGGAGTATCGTGGCATGATCCTAGCTCAGTGCAGCCTCCATCTCCCAGGCTCAAACAATTCTCCCACCTCCACTCCTCAGGTAGCTGGGACCACAGGCATGTGCTACCACAACTGGCTAATTTTTTATTTTTAAATTTTTATTTATTTTTATCTTTTAGATGGAGTCTTGCTCTGTTGCCCAGGCTGGAGTGCAGTGGCATGATCTTGACTCACTGCAATTTCTACCTCCGAGGTTAAAGTGAAGCCTCAGCCTCCCAAGTAGCTGGGACTACAGGCATGTAACACCATGCCTGGCTAATTTTTGTATTTTTAGTAGAGACAGGGTTTTACCATGTTGCCCAGGCTAGTCTTGAACTCTTGACCTCAAGTGATCCACCCATCTTGCCCTCCCAAAGTGCTGGGATTACAGGCATGAGCCACTGCACCCTGCCATTTTTAATTTTTTTATAGACAGGGTCTCACTATGATGCCTAGACTAATCTTGAACTGCTGGGCTCGAGCAATCCTCCCACCTCAGTCTCCCAAAGTGCTGGGATTACAGGTGTGAGCTACCATGCCTGGCATGCTTTAAGAAATTTGCAGCTGGGTGTGATGGCTTACGTCTGTAATCCTAGTACTTTGGAAAACTGAGGCAGGTGGATCACTTGAGCTCAGGAGTTTGAGACCAGCCTGGGCAACATGGTGAAACCCTGTCTCTACTACAAATACAAAATTAGCCAGGGTGGTGGTACGTGCCCATAATCCTGGAGGCTTGAACCCAGGAGGCGGAGGTTGCAGTGAGCCGAGATCATGCCACTGCACTCCAGCCTGGGCAACAAATCAAGACTCTGTCTCAAAAAAAAAAAAAGCAATATGCTACACAAGTATAAGTGATAACTATTACTGTAAGTGACTCCCATTTCTGGCCCTCAGAATGTAGCTCATTCTCAGAATGGACAAAATGAGCTTCTGGCCCTAAAGCCCTGTGGTGAATGTAAACACGAATCTCAGGCCGAGCCCACTTTCATGGAAGATGTAATTAATTACACACTCAATAAATACTTTTTGGTTTTTATGATGATGAAGAGAAAGGGTGATTTCACATCATTGCTTTCTCCTTTCCTCTCATTTCCCAAGCATTTCCTGGTATTTTCATCATTTGCCCCTTTTGACGAAGGCTGGGGGTGATGGGATAAGAACTTCTTGTGGTCACTTGGCCCAGGTAGGACAGGGTAAGCTCTAACAAGCAAGATGTCCCCAAAAGTGTCTAGAGTCCTCACTGTGCCTTCAGAATGGTGCAGGGTTGAGTCATATCACCAAGTGCCACCCCTGGAGCTCTGCCATTCTGCTGAACTCCCCAAATCACTCATCAACCCAAGGGCCCTGGGTTCCCACACTGTGCCCCAAGAAAGCACCCATGGGGTTGAGGAAGGTGAGGAGGAAGCCCAGAATTAGTCACAAGAAGCAAATCAGAATCACACTCAGCCAAAGTGCCCAGCCTTGGCCCAGATGCTGACCTTTTGAAAATCCAGAGCGGCTCCACCTCGCCTCCTCTCCATGGCGACAAGGATAGGGAGGGGTAGCCCGGCCTGGAACAAGCTAATCAGGATACCCTCAGGATTAGCTTGTTCCAGGCCGGGCTATGTTGTCTAAAACTCCTGCAGTACGTTTGTCTAAAACGACACAGCTTACAAAGTACTTTCAAGATGATTTCCTTTGATCTGTGAGGCAGCCTGCGCAGATATTATCATCTTCTTCGTTTAGCTGAAGAAACTGAGACTCAAGACGGCTGAGCGAGGTGGCCACGACCAGGCAGCTGGTTACTGAGCTCCAGTGCTTTGGCAGCTTCACTGCTACCTGTTAATTGCCCTTTATAAGAGGCTTACAGAGGGCCAGACATGGTGGCCCACGCCTGTAATCCCAGCACTTTGGGAGGCTGAGGCGGGTGAATCACCTGAGGTAGAGTTCGAGATCAGCCTGGCCAACATGGCGAAACCCCATCTCTACTAAAAATACAAAAAATTGGTGGGCACTTGTAATCCCAGCTACTTGGGAGGCTGAGGCAGGAGAACCGTTTGAACCTGGGAGGCAGAGGTCGCAGTGAGCTGAGATTCTATCATTGCACTCCAGCCTGGGTGACAGAGCGAGACTCTGTGTCAAACAAATGAACAAACAACAAAAGCTTATAAAGCCACACACAGTGGTTCATCGCTGTAATCCTAGCAAACCTTGGGAGGCAAAGGTGCTTGGAACGCTTGAGGCCAGGAGGTTGAGTCTGCAGTGAGCTATGATTGCAGGCAAAACTCTGTCTCTTAAAAAAAAAAAAAAAAAAAAAAGCTTATAGAAAATTTAAGAGTAAAGAAATGGATGGGGTAAAAGGATCTGTAATCCACTTACTCTAATACAATCATTATCATTAACGATTATTGTATTTTTTCCTAGCCTTTCTTTTGTAAGCCCTTTAATAAGACATAGCTGTTACACATAAAATCCAATAGCTTTCCTTTTACTCTTCACATTCTACGACATCATTTCATATCATCACATGGCCCTGATGATCATTTATTCACAGGTAGTGAGCGAGTGCCTGCGATGCACAGGCATGTTCCAGGCACTGGGCACACAGCCTAACTGTCTGCATGCATGGAGCTCGCATTCTGATGGGAGAGACAAGCAAGAAGCAAAGAAATAAATCAATGGCATTCCATCAGCACCTAGAGAAAAGAGATACACCTATAGTGTTCAAAACTTGAGCCATGAGAAATAAAAAAGCAAAAGATCGTTTTTTGATTTTTTTTCTTTCTGAGATGGAGTCTCACTCTGTCACCAAGGCTGGAGCACAGTGGCGAAATCTCAGCTCACTGCAGCCTCCGCCTCCCAAGTTCAAGCAATTCTCCTGCCTCAGCCTCCTGAGTAGTTGGGATGACAGGCACCCACCACCAATTTAACCACGCCTGGCTAAATTTTGTATTTTTAGTAGAGACAGGGTTTCACCATGTTGGTCAGGCTGGTTTTGAACTCCTGACCTTGTCATACACCTGTCTTGGCCTCCCAAAGTGCTGGGATTACAAGCGTGAGCCACTGAGTCTGATCAAAAGATCATTTTATCAAAAGGACTGTGAAGCATGTTATGTTTTACTTAACAAAACCAGTGCTAACCATTTTACATCCTCCAGACTTGAAGTGTGTGGGTGTGTTTAACAGATAAGATTTTACCTTTCTTTCCCTTTTAATTTATCATCAACATTTTTCAATCTCTCTTTAAAGAACATGTGAGTAACACCCCCCATGGTCACCAAGGAAGGAGAACTGTGCAGACCCCAGGCACGATTAGTGCCTGAAGTATAACTCACTGCTTACTTATATCTACCTTATATAAACATACTTAGTACTTATATCTAGCATATTTAGTTCCATATAATCTTTCTTTTTTTTTATAAAGATTTCATTATAAATCTTTCTATATAATCATATAACGTATGTAGTCAGAGCTGTACTGACACATTTAGTGCTGATTTATATAATCCTTCCATGTAACCATATAATAGTTTGTAGTAGGAGGAATGCCTAGAGCAGTCACAGAACAGAAGCAGTGCATGGGAAAACAGCCAGACCAGGACAAGCACCAAAGACCCAGGCCGTGGCTTCCCTGCCTGAAAGGGCATACGCTGTATGGCAGGCTTGGAGCAAGAGCCTCTCCTCCTGATAAAGGAGTTGTAGTACCTTACATCCAGTTCCTGTGCAAAGTAGGCGTCAGGCCTGAGATCCTGGAAATAACCGAGGGAGAAGAACCCCTCTGGTGTGCCCAGTCACAGTGGCTGTAAACCCTGTCAGTCTTTTCTCACTTCTGTGCTAGCTCAAATCACCTTCCCATAAATATCTTAAGAGAAGAGCACAAGTCTGTCGGCTCCCACTGCATTGGCTTACAGTATCCTTCTATTAGAAATACTTTGAAGTCTCCAGTCCCCAGATAAGAAGTGTTGTGCATGACACCTGTTACACACAGCCCACCTCCTTGCCTCAGTGACCTAATGGGGGTGCACCCCTTTTCTGTACATGATCCTCTACTACTGTGCATGGCACGGCCCCCTATTGTGCAAGGCCCACCTCTCTGCCCAGGTGACATATGGGGTGGTCCCCTCGATTGAGACTCACATGATTATGTATACCCTATTACTAAGCCTGCAGATGACGACCTCACTTACAACCCTTCCCCTTGCCTGTACCTAATAAATACAGACGCTTCTGCGCGTTCGGGCTCTCGCCGATCTCTGCTTATAGGTTGCATGGCCCCCCAGTCCAGCTGCTCTTCACCAGTTCTTCAGTGTCCTGTCTCTTTACTTCATGGATCCTGCACTTCAGCACAGCGTAAGGGACACCCCATGACCCTGTGGGGCCCAACAGCCCTACAACTATCAGTATTAATATTAATTTCCTTTTGATTGTATCATGAATGTTGTGAAAATGGTATTTCTAAAGGATACAGCTGGAGATTGTAATGGAAATTGAATAGGGTGGTGATTTGAATAAAGTTTACTGATTATGCACAGGGAGAACCTGGGCATGAAGGTTTAAGACAAATATCCAATAAAGCTGTTAAAACTGCCTTTTATATAAGAGTGGGTCACTGATTTCTCTTTTTTTCTCAGTTCTATGAAGAGATGGGCAATGATTTCAAGCAGCTTCTCTTTTTGTTCAGAAGTTCATTGGTTTTTCCCTCAGAAGCATTCCTATTTATCTATTCAAGATGCTAAAATATCTTCATCTTTCGTGATTACATACCCTTTGTAAGAGAATGTGCCTAACTGGTGGTGGCACAAATATATATCATGTGAACAATCTAAATTTAGTCCTGGAAGGCAAGGTTTAAACCAGTTTTCCACTTGAGAGATCAAGTGCATTAAATTACAGTGTTGTGTAACTGGAGTTGTGGTACATGCCTCTTTATAAGGGTGAGTTGGGTTCCATTTGCTTGAATGACACAGTTACTGACTCATCTGAACTACTCCCTGAAACCGTATTTTTGAAGATTATGAAGAGACACTTAAATGACTTCATAAAATGTCATCATAGGGATTTTCTGAATCTGGTGGCAGAAATGAGTTGATAAGGAACCCTTTCCTCACTATATTTGTAGACATAACCAAATAAATAGACACGTTTTGAAGAACAGATTCTAGACATTGTATTAGATGTACTATTGAAATAGCTTATTAAACAAAAATTTCTCATAATTTTGGTGAGTTTATAATTGTCAGAGAATACAGTTTAGTATGTTGCCTTTATGAACTATGCATACTTATAAATTAAGGTTTCCAGTGGTGAAAAATGGAAACATAGAAGCCCATTTTTTTTTTTTTTTGAGATAGAGTCTTACTCTGTTGCCCAGGATAGAGTGCAGTGGCACAGTCTCGACTTACTGCAGCCTGGACCTCCCAGGCTCCGGCGATCGTCCCACCTCAGCCTCTGAGTAGCTGGGACTACAGGCATGCACCACCATTCCTGGATAATTTGTTTATTTCTTTAGAGATAGGGTCTCCCACTGTTGCCCAGGCTGGTCTCAAACTCTTCAGCTCAAGTGATCCTCTCACCTTAGCTTGAGCCCATCTTTTTTTTTTCTTAAATAAGGCCTATCTTTTTTTGTTTTGTTTTAAATAAGTGATAACAAGCCAACTATCTCTCCCCCTCTTAAAATGATCAAGATTTTGTTTTGTTTTTTCTTAAAAGAAACAAAAACCTTACAAAACTTACTTAGTTTCACTCTGTCGCCCAGGCTAGAGTATGCAGTGGCGTGAACTCGGCTCACTGAAACCTCTGCCTCCCAGGTTCAAGCAATCCTCCCAGCTCAGCGTCCAGAGTAGCTGTGATTACAGGCTTGCACCACCACCACGCCTGGCTAATTTTTTTTGTATTTTTAGTAGAGATGAGGTTTCACCATGTTGGCCAGGCTGGTCTTGAACTCCTGACCTCAAGTAATCCACCCTCCTCAGCCTCCAAAAGTGCTGGGATTACAGGCATGAGCCACCATGCCTGGCCTTAAACTGATAAAGTTTTATACTTCTCAATGAGAAATGTATTTTCAGATATATGCTTTTATAAATTGATTGGATGTATTAATACTTCTTTTAATTATTTTATTTACAAGTTGAATTTATTGGATTTATTTTGTATTTTTATGTCATGTAATGGTTTCCTATGTACAGTAGAGAAATTGTTCTCTTTTGAATACATTTATTAAAATTAAAAAGGGAATCCAGAGCTTCATCATGATACAGCCAACATCATTTGGCATAAATCCTTAGTTGAAGTCAGTATTCTGAGAAAATAATCTGATTTCAGATAATGTTGTATTTATTTTTTAAATTTTGTGCATGTGAACAATCTAGTTTGTATTTGCCTCTGTATTCAGATAATTCACACACCACACACACACAAATAATAAGTATCCATATTTGTGGGGTAATTATTAGGCTGAATCACATGAAATTGTCCCTTTTGTAAGTTTTTTTGTTTTGTTTTGTTTTTTTGAGACAGAGTCTTGCTCTGTTGTCCAGGCTGGAATGCAGTGGGACAATCTTGGCTCACTGCAACCTCCACCTCCGGGATTAAAGTGATTCTCCTGCCTCAACCTCTCAAGTAACTGGGATTTCAGGCATGTGCCCCTTAGCCCAGATAATCTTTTGTATTTTTAGTAGATGAGGTTTCACCATCTACTGGCAAGGCTGGAGTTTGCTCCTCACCTCAAGTGATCTGCCCGCCTCAGCCTCCCAAAGTGCTGAGATTATAGGCCTGAGCCACCTCTCCCATCCCCTTTTGTATGTTAAAACTGATTGAATATTAGGAAGTTCATATGGTTTAATCTAACATATTTTTCTACAATTTGGTTTTCTCACTTGGAAAAGATTTTATAGAAATCCTGCCAAGTGATGGCATAGTTCTAACGGATTCCTTTGAAAGCCCTTTTAACGTCCCTGGTGTGGCTGTATCATTTATTTAGCAAATCCCTTATGGGTGAGCATTTACTTTCCTATTTTCTGCTAGAAGAAGCAGTTCTGTAATAATCACCTTTGTACAACTGTCCTTTGAAACAATGCTTTTGTTTCCAAGGGGTACATTCTTAGGAATGGGATTGCTTTGTTAAAACTGCATTTTTTTAAAGCTGGGTGTGGTAGCACGAACCTGTGGTCCTAGCTGCTTGGGAGGCTGAGGTGGGACGATTGCTTGAGCCCAGAAGAGGAAGGTTACAGTGAGCTTAGATCATGCCACTGCACTCCAGCCTGGGTGATAGAGTGAGGCTCTGTCTTAAAAAAAAAAAAAAAAAAAAAAAAAAAAGTACACATTTTTTGGCTGGGCAGACCTATAATCCCAGCACTTTGGGAGGCTGAGGTGGGAGGATTGCTTGAGCCTAGGAATTTGAGACCATCCTGGACAACATAGTGAGACTCTATTTCCACAAAAAATTAAAAATTTAGCCAGGCTTGGTGGCATGTGCTTAGAGTCCCAGTTACTCAGAGGGTGAACTGGGAGGATCGTTTGAGCTGGAAGTTTGAGACTTAAAAGAGTCGTAATTGCACCACTGCACTCCAGCCTGAGTGACAGTCTCTGGTCTCAAAACAAATAATCCAAAAAAGTCACAGGGTGACTTGACATTACAATAAAAAAAATGATTGTTGGAAACAGATGCTTGGTGCCACAAAGAAAAATCAGCACTGAGACAAAGGATCTCTCAGCAAGGCAATTTTACTTTCTGCAGAAAGGGTGCTCTTGTTAGCCATCTTGCCACGAGAGTACAATGAACAAAGGAGAAGCAGGCAGACATCTTTATCCCTTACACACTCAGAGTTGTCCTTACTGCTATGTCTGATCTCCGTTGGCTGGAGCCAGGTCTCACAATCTAAAACTGAAGCTGATTGGCTAATAACTTAAAACTTTCTTGAATAGGTAAAAGCAATGGAGAATAAAAGGAAAAGAGGAAGTCCAAATAAGGAAGGGAAAGGAAGTTGCTTGGGAAAGGAAGTTGCTTGAGAAAGGACTTAGAAAAGTAATAGCATAAATATCTTGGTTAAAGTACAAGGACATAGAATGTATTATGTGCCTGTGAGCATGTCTAACAGCTACGTAGGATAGGGCTTAACAAAGAGTTATTAGCAAAAAGCAAGAAGGCTTTGAAGAAAGTCTTTAAAACAAACTCATTTTTAACACTTATGATTTAACAAGAGAGGAAACTTTGAAGAGGAACTTTTTGCTTTTCTACTTCCTACAATCATGTACATTAAAATGCACAGAAGCAGAGCAGCATGAGATGTGATAAAATTTCTGCCCAAAAAGTCCAAAATAACTCTTTTGTTAGGTGTAAAACTCTAGATTGTAAGAAAACATTGTGCATTAATTAAATTGTAGCATTTTAAAAATTTACTTTTCCTTTAAATTTATTTTTATTTTTATTTCTTGTTTATTTTTTTCAGATGGAGTCTTACTCTGTTGCACAGGCTGGAGTGCAGTGGTGCAATCTCAGCTCACTGCAACCTCAGCCACCCACGTTCAAGCAATTCTCTTGCTTTGGCCTCCCAAGTAGCTGGGATTACAGGAATCTGCCACTGTGCCCAGCTAATTTTTATAGTTTTAATAGAGACAGAGTTTCTCCATGCTGGTCAGGCTGGTCTTGAACTCCTAACCTCAGGTGATCCACCCATCTCTGCCTCCCAAAGTGCTGGGATTACAGACATGAGTCACTGTGGCTGGCCTAGTTTTATTTTGTTTTGTTTTTTGAGACAGGGTCTCAGTCTGTCATCCAGGCATGAGCCATTGTGCCCAGCCAGCATTTTTTCTTTTTTAGTAGGACATAAAATAATGATGTTTCTCAAATTAAATGATGTTTTAGAGTCAATTAAATACTGATTTTGTCTGCCATCTGCATTACAGATTTTTTTTCAAGTGTGTCATCTGTATATTGACTTTAAGACATCTTTTGCCTATGAAAAGCATCTCTCCCACTAGATTTTCAAAGACTTTTGATCTATTTTTATATTTTATGTTTTAGAATTAACCTAGCTGGAATTATTTCTGAATATGGTTTAAGATGGCCCATGTCAAAACTTTATTTTCTTCTAGATTGATAAATACTAAAATTCTGTAGGCTTCACTTATTAAGCAATCCATTCATTTCCTACTGAATTGAGACTCCATCTTCATCATTTAATAAATTCTTGGACGTACTAGAACCAATTTTGGATTCTCTATTCCTTTTCATCGGTTTATCATCCTTCATACCAGAAATAAGTATATGGCTATAGTGACTGCTATGGTTTGAATTTCCTCCAGAAAGTAGGTGTTGGAAACTTCATTCCCAGTGCAACAGTGTTGGGAAGCAGGTTCTAATGGGAGGTGTGTATGTCATGAGGGCTTTCCCCTCATGAATGGATTAACGCCAATTATGAAAGAGCTTGAGGCTATGAGTTCCATCTCCTGCTCTCTCCGGCTCTCTTGCACTTCTGCCCTCTGTCATGGGATGACAGCAAGAAGGCCCTTGCCTGATACGGGCCCCTGGATCTTGGACTTCCTAGACTGCAGAACTGTAAGAAGTAAATCTCTCTGTGTTAAAAATTACCCAGTCTCAAATAGTCTATTATAGCAGTACAAAATGGACTGAGAAACCAAATTTTTAGTATCTTGTGCTATGTGGTAAGGCAAGTTCCCCCTCACTGTTCTTTTCCTTACTTTTCTTGTCTCGTCTTGGACCTTTATTCTGCATGTAAATTTTAAGATTTTAAAATACAGTTCCAAAATCAAAACGAAATCCTGTTGGGACTCTAATGAGAATCATAATCATTTTATATTATCTGACATTGTTATGATAGCAAATCTTCTCTATGAATGATATGCATTTTCATTTATACAAATCTTGTTTTATGTCTTTTAATAATTTTTATTTGTATTTTCTTCAACTTAATTTTCTTTTCTTTTTCTTTTTTTTTTCTTTTTGAGACAGAGTCTCGCTGTGTCGCCAGGCTGGAGTGATCTCAGTTCATTGCAGCCTCTGCCTCCCGGGTTCAAGCAATTCTCCTGCCTCAGCCTCCTGAGTAGCTGGGACTATAGGTGCGTGCCGCCACACCCGGCTAATTCTTTTGTATTTTTAGTAGAGACAGGGTTTCACTGTGTTGGCCAGGATGATCTTGATCTCCTGACCTCGTGATCTGCCTGTCTCAGCCTCCCAAAGTGCTGGGATTACAGCCTTGAGCCACCGTGCCCGGCCACATTTATTTTCTTATTATTAAATTTGTTCTAAATATGTTATTGGTAAGATCACTGCTACTGAGGTTGGAATTTTTTTTTTTTTTTTTTTTTGAGACGGAGTCTCAAACTGTCGCCCAGGCGGGTGTGCAGTGGTGCAATCTCGGCTCACCGAAACCTCTGCCTTTCTGGTTCAAGCGATTCTCCTGTCTCAGTCTCCTCGGTAGCTATAGGTGCTCACCATCACACCTGGCTAATTTTTTGTATTTTTAGCAGAGACAGTGTTTCACTATGTTGGTCAGTCTGGTCTCAAACTCCTAACCTCATGACCTGCCTGCCTCAGCCTCCTAAAGTCCTGGGATTACAGACATGAGCCACTGTGCCTGGCCCTAGGTGCTTATTTCTAAAGCAAGGAAGATAAATTTGTTTTGTGTGTATTTCTTATGCAGCAACTATCTCAGACCTATTCTCCTATTAATTCTAGCAGTTTTTGTTAGAGATTTGGGTTTTTCTAGATATTGTATCATGTTATTAGCAAAAAGATATAGCTGTATCTCTTCTTTTCCATTATTTGTGCTAGTTTTCTTATTTCATTTGATAAATACTCTAAGGCGATGTTAAAAACTAATATGATGGCAAGTTTCTGATTTTGTTTGAAATGGTTTTATTGTTACACTACTTAGAGTACCATTTGCAATTTATTTATTTATTTATTTTATAAATAGTCTTTCTTAGAAGTAATATCTTAGTCTGTTTGGACTGCTATTACAGAAGACCATAGACTGAGTGGCTTATAAACAACAGAAATTTATTTCTCACAGTTCTGAGGTCTGGGAAGTCTAAGATCAAGGTTTGAGCAGATGGCTCCCAGAGGTCATCTTCTGGGTATGTCCTTATATGGCAGAAGGAAGGGAGGGAGCTCTCTGGGGCCTCTTTTATAAGGGTAGTAATCCCACTCATGAACGCTCCACCCTCATGACCCCATCAACTCCCAAAGGCCTTACCTCCAAATACCATCACATTGGGAGTTAGGATTTAACTCCCAATATGAATTTTGTGGGGATGAAACATTGAGTCTATAGCAAGTTATCTTTTTCTATTCCTATGTTACTTAGAGTTTTTAGTATATGAATTAGAACAATAGTTGGCACACAGTAAATGCTCTTTAACTGCTTGTTAAACAGATAATGATGTACCAGAAATGACTGCTGAAGTTTATTAAAGTCTTTTTCACTGACTATTGACATGATCATATAGTTTTTCCTCTTGAATTTGATGTTATAGGTTATGTTAATATGCTTCCAGGTATTGAAACATGCTTATATTCCTGGGAATAACGTGGTTGGTCATAAATATTTTTAAAAAAGTCATCACTAGTTCTATTTGTCAATATTTTATTTAGAAGATTTGTACCTATAGTCATAAATTAATCTACAGTTTTCTTTTTTGTACTTAATAAATCATGGTTTAGTATTAAAGTTCTACTTGTGTTATTAAATGAATTAAGAAACATTCATCTTTTTCCTCAGTCTGAAGCATTTCCCCTTTGTTGGGAACTGCTAACTGTTCATGGGGTTGGTGCCCAGAAGTTAAGTCTTTCTACCACATGACACTACTTGACCCCTGGTCAAAGCCAAGTGATCAAATGATCCTGTCAAAATTTGGAATTTTGAACTGAGCAACACAATTGAAAGTTGACAGAACTGAATCATGTTCAGGGTGGTGGTTTAGAGGGCATCTCTCTAGGCATCTTTCTTTGTGGTGCTCAGAAATGCGCTGGTTCCTAACCTTCCACATACTAGGCTACCTAGTTCCTCCTTGAATTCCTGAAGACTCCAGGATCCTTCCAACAACAACAATAATAGTAATCCTTTTAGCTTAGAAAGCAATTCTGGTGAGCTAGTTACTTACAAATTGCAGAGCCTTAATCACAAAACTATGTATAGAATAGTTTCTTATCCCAAAATTATGTATAGAATCACCTTTATGTGAACATATTAACAGTTTTGCTTTTACTTTAAAACAAAGTTTACTTTGATTAGAATATGGGGTAATTAAAAAGTGAAAAAAAACTTTACTTTCTTGAAATTATATGACGTGTAACATGTACAGCAGGAACCCAACTTGCTTTGTTCCTGCTATGGACTGAACATTTGTGTTCCCCCACAAATGAATATGTCGAAGCCCTTACCCCCAAGTGACTGTTCTTGGAGATGGGACCTTTTAAGAACTAATAAGTTTAAATGAGGTCACGGGGTGCAGCCCTGATCTGATAGGATTAGTGTCCTTTGAAGAGAACTCACTCTCCTCAAGCACGTAAGAAGAGGTCTTGTGAACATATGGGGAGATGGTGGCTGCCTACAAGTCAAGAGAAGAGGCCTCAGAAGGAAACATACTTTGCCTACACCTTGATCTTGGACTTCCCAGCCTCCAGAAGTATAAGAAAATTAATTTCTATTGGTTAAGCCATCCAGTCTGTGGTATTTTGTTGTCAGCCAGAGAAGATTCATACGGTTCCCCAAATGGCTAACTAGTTGTCCTAATGATATTTGTTGAATAATCCATCATTACCCAACTGTTTTTGAAATGCCAGCTTTATGATATACTAAATTTAAATAAAGTGTCAAGTCTGTTTTTGAGTTTTCAATTTCATCTCACTGATTTATATCTTGGCACTAGCTTCTTATTTTGATTATATTGCCTCTATAATACAAGGTAATATCTGTAGGGCAAGTCTGCCTCATTATTGTTGGAAAACAATATGGAAAACAATGTTGGAAAACAATATTGTTGGAAAACAAGTGGCCATTCTGGAACACTTGCCATACTAGCTAAACTTTACAATCATTTAGTTTAGTAAAAAGAAAAGTTGAATTTATTTTTGTTTTTGAGATGGAGTCTTGCTCTGTCGCCCAGGTTGGAGTACAGTGGCGTAATCTTGGCTCACTGCAACCTCTGACTCCCTGGTCAAGGGATTCTCTTGCCTCAGCCTCCTGAGTAGCTGGGATTACAGGCGCACGCCACCATGCCCAGCTAATTTTCATATTTTTAGTAGAGACAGGGATTCACCATATTGGCCAGGCTGTTCTCAAACTCCTGAGCTCAGGTGCTCCACCCACCTCAGCCTCCTAAAGTGCTGGGATTACAGGCATCAGCCACCACGTCCGGCCAAAAAAGTTGAAATTTTGATTGGGATGCACCAGCGAACTGGAGGAAAACTGACATACTTAGAATGTTCTATTCCAACTCATGAATATGTTATATCACTATTCTTACATTTAAACAAAAAATTTGGAGTTTTATTTATAATTTCCTGCATAATTCTTGTTTATTCTTAGCTATATTTTTCTGACATTTTATTATGAAAAAATATACATATACAGGAAAATTGAAAGAATCTTACAGTAGAGCATCCCTATACCACTACTTAGATTCTACCATTAACATTGTACTGTATTTCATGCTGTATTTTTGTTGAGTAGCAGATAGGAACATAGACTGCCTGTATTCACCACTTGTAAGCTATGTGATCTTGGGCAAGTTATTCAACTTCTCCAAACCTCAGTTTTCTTATCTGTAAAGTGGGAATAATAATAGTACTTACTTCAAGTGGTTGCTATGATGACAACATCAGTTAAAATATGAAATACACTTAGGACAGAGCCTCATATTCCATAACTATTATATGCTAACATATTCATCAGTTTGGGCTGCTATAACAAAATACCATTGACTGGTGGCTTAAACCATGGAAATTTATTTTCTCAGTGTGGAGACTAGAAGTCCTACATAAGGTCTAGTTGGGTTAGTTTCTGACTAGAACTATATTCCTGGCTTGCAGACAGAAGGCTTCTCCCTAAGTCCTCACGTGGCCTCTCCTTAGTTCCTGCAGCGCCTGGAGAGGAAGAGAGGGAAAGAAAAGGAGAAAGGGAGAGGGAAGAAGATAGCAAACTCTCTAATGTGTCTTCTTATGAGGACACTGATCCTCTCAGAGCAGGATCACACCTTTATTTATGACTTTATGTTAATTACTTCCACAAAGGCCCCATCTCTAAATAGCCTCCAGATACATTGGGGGTTAGGCCTTCAAGATAAATTTGGGGGAACACAAACATTCTCGGTTCATAACAGCTAGCAAATACTATAATTGTATTCTATTTCCTAAGTAGTCATTTTTGTAAACTATTGATGTAGAAATGTATTTGGAGTGATGTACTCCTATTTTGTTGGAGGGAGAGAACTCAGCAATAAAATAGCATTACAGTATAATTGCTATTGTGGAAAATATATAACAATGCATGAAAAACATTGTGTGTGTGTAGGAAAGGCTGTACACCAACTGTTAGCAAGGTTACCGCTGCTTGCTGAAATTATAGATAATAATTTTTTTGTTTTTATTAATTTTCTGGCATTTCAGAAATACAAGGTAAGCAATAAACGTGAGGACTTTTATTGAATACTAGAACGGAAAACTGATTGTGGTATTCTTTTAATAATATACTGGAATCCATTCAACTTTCTGCTTAGAATAAATAACTGGCATGTACATACTACTCAGGGAAAGTGCTATGGATTATTTTAAACCAGGGTCATTTCACCAAAAAGGTGATGCCGACGGCTCTCTTTTGTCAAGGGTTTCAAAGCCTCACCCTAAACGTTCACATGCATATTTCCGGCAGAGGAGAGATGGCTGTTCATCAGAGTCTGCGGCCCAAGAACGCAGGCTCCGTCTCCTCCCGCCAGGCTAATAGTGCCGGGATCGGATCCTACGAGCCCGTGAATGCAGCGAACCCGGCGCGCACCGGTAGGGGCGTCTGAGCTCGCCGAGCGGCTCTCGGCTGGGACGATGGGAACGTTGCTCGGGGCAGTCGCCGCGCAGGCGCACTGGGTCGCGGCTGCCCGCCGCGGCGCTACGTGGGAGCGTGGCCGCGCAGTGCTCGGACCTGGCGGCGGCGGCGGAAAGAAGGGGGCGTGCCGGCCCAGCTGGGAGAGGGTGAGCGGGTGGCTGGCCCTGGCCTGGTGAGCTGGGCGAGCGGGAAAGCGCAAGTTCCGCCCGCGGCCACCCTGTTGCGCGCGGTGCTCTCCGCAGCCCCGGAATCGGGCTCAGACAAAGGGAGGGCAGGGCCGGGCGGGTCTAGCTGTTTGGAGAAGACTTAGCCTCTCATTTGGGGAGGAGGAGACGGGGTCTAACGGTTTCGTGGTTGCTACAGTCAACTAGTGAAAGAGCTGAGATTCCAAATCCCCGACTACTTTACACATAATTACTGCCTAAAACAAAGAATTGGGTTGTATTCATCTCTTTGTGCTTCCTGACACCTGCGCGGTGCTTTGAACCTCGTGGGCTGTGTCTGCCCATTGCTTCCGTGTAGCTTTTGGAAACGTTTTGCAGAGATCGTGTATGTTCTAGCGTTCTTCACTTTGAGCCTTCTTGGTCCTTTGCTGATTCTTATGTCTTCTGCCCGGCATCTGTAGGGGCTGCTGAGAGTAAATACTTGGCGCCTCCAGCTGCCGGCTGAGGAGGCAGATGGAGCTCAAGTTGGGAGATGCACCTGAGAACTACTGACAGAAACAAGTCCAGATCTCGGATGTTGATACTGTATGTTCCCTGGGTTCCTGAGAGAGGACATTGAGGAGTAGGAGTCGGTGATTAAAGGAGACTGGTACAACTGGGAAGCCTCCCGTCAGAGGTTCCAGCAGTTTCCTCATCAGAGGCGGACAAGCCCCCTGGGCTAAGGCAGAGAGGGTCCTCAGAAAGGAGTGCGGACGTCGTCATGCTGCAGCAGCTCCTGATCACTCTGCCCACCGAGGCCAGCACCTGGGTGAAGTTGCACCATCCAAAGAAGGCCACAGAGGGGGTGGCTCTGTGGGAGGATGTGACTAAAATGTTTAAAGGAAAAGGTGAGAATAGACTGATGGGAGGGAGGGAGGAAAAGCAGTCCCCTTTAGTGTGAGACGGAATGAGACACTTGAGTGGAAGCATCTCTTAGGGATACAAGTGGGTAGAAGGTTTCTGGAGTTCTTGATTGTGGCTTTTGGTCTGGGGTTTTCCTAAGTAGTAGTAGTGTTCAGTTCAGCCTAGGAC
The DNA here is from genome assembly GCA_963574635.1 of Cheracebus regulus. NCBI lineage: Eukaryota > Metazoa > Chordata > Mammalia > Primates > Pitheciidae > Cheracebus > Cheracebus regulus. The sequence continues at coordinate 12,524 of CAUYQU010030313.1, read as the reverse complement.
CAGTATTTCAGTGTCATGGTTATGTACATTATTTCTTTTCATCCTCTACATGGCCATGTGGGGCAGGATGGACTTAACCTGATTTTTCTTATTCTAACAGTGGGGAAATGTAAATCAAATGGGAGGCGTGCCCAGGGTCACACAGGAACTTGGTGGCTAGGTCAAGAGAAGCAGCCAGGGAAGTACCAGGTGGGCCTGGAGTATCTTGTGCTAGAAAGCAAGGAAGAGTTTAAAGACTAACAGATATGTGTCAAAAGGAGCCACGTTTAAGGGTCTCTTGCTGGACACATTTGGGAAAGCTTAGGTGTCCAAACTGTAACACCTTGAATAAGTAAAATTCCACATGATCACACTGACACTTAAAATAGAGAAAGATGGTGGTGGTGGTGGGGGGGAATTCATTTGCAAACATTAGAGGTGATTAATACACTGATTTCTTACTTTGAAAAATAGGTTATTATGGGAATGAATGATGCATTTACTCTGCCTTTTAGATCATCTTCGGTTGGTGAGGGAAAGCTTTTTACAGAAAATGCCTGCCAATAATAAATGTAGAAAGAGGCCAGGCGTGGTGGCTCATGCTTGTAATCCCAGCACTTTGGGAGGCTGAGGCAGGCAGATTGCTTGAGGCCAGGAGTTTGAGACCAGCCTGGCCAACATGATGAAACCCCATCTCTACTAAAAATACAAAAATTAGCTGTGCATGGTGTCACACGCCTGTAACCCCAGCTACTCAGGAGGCTGAGGCACGAGAATCACTTGAACCAGGAAAGCAGAGGTTTCAGTGAGCTGAAATCATGCCACTGCATGCCAATCTGGGTGACAGAGCAAGACCTTGTCTCAAAAACAAATAAATAAAGAATGATAGAATCTTTTACTGTAAATAAAATAATTGAAAGGTTAGTGGGGAGCAGATACTCACATGATAGAAAGTATTATCCCCTCAAGTTACTTACTAAATGGCAAGGAAAGAACATAATTTGGGGTCTGGTGAGAAAGAACATAATAGTGAGGTCTGGTGGTCACAGTTTTAACCAAATGTCTCAGTAATGGAATAGCCAAACATTTTATATTTTATGAATAGTGTATTATAAGGCACCTGGTATCACCCATAAGGTATTCCTACCAAAAATGTTTAATGTGATCCTAAATTAAGTTTAAAGACTAAACTGCTAGTTTACAGAAAATACAGGGGATAGAGAAATAAGATAAACCCCACCTTGAGGATACAGTCAGACTGTTCTTATATCTTAAAAAGACAATGTCATGAAGAAAGGGAAATTACTTATTCTACAGTAAAAGAAACCAGAGGTAACAACTACTTTGAATGTGTGAGTCTTGATTAACTCCTGGTTTGGAAAAAATCCAAAATAAAAGTTGAGGAAACAGTTGAGGAAATCTGAATATAGACTGAATATTTAGATGATACTATGGAATTGTTGTTCATTTTCATAGCTGTGATAAATGGTATTGTGGATATACAAGAAAAGATCCTTATTTGAAATATTTAGGGATAAAGTATTATGATGCAGACAACTTTGAAATACTTCAGAAAAAAATATAGATAGGTAAAGCAAATGTGGTAAATGTTAACAATTGTTGGATATAGATGATGGATGCATGTATGGGTGTTCAATATTCATGATAAAAAGTTGGAATAGGCTGGGCGTGGTGGCTCATACCTGTAATCCCAGCACTTTGGGAGGCCGAGGCAGGCAGATGATGAGGTCTGGAGATTGAGACCATCCTGGCCAACATGGTGAAACCCCGTCTCTACTAAGATACAAAAAAAAAAAAAAATTAGCCGGGCATAATGGTGCGTGCCTGTAGTCCCAGCTACTCGGGAGGCTGAGACAGGGGAATCTCTTGAACCGGGAGGCAGAGGTTCAGTGAGCTGAGATCAAGCCACTGCACTCCAGCCTGGTGACAGAGCAAGACTCCGTCTCAAAAAAAAAAATAGTTGGAATAAAATACAAGGACAGTTATTCATGCGCCTTAATTCCTAGTGCATATACATATATATATATATATTTTGAGACAGAGTCTTACTGTGTTGCCCAGGCTGGAGTGCAGTGGCTCCATCTCAGTTCGCTGAACCTCCGTCTCCCGGTTCAAGAGATTCATCTGCCTCAGCCTCCCGAGTAGCTGGGACTACAGGCGTGCACCACTATGCCCGGCTAATTTTTTTTTTTTTTTTTTAGTAGAGATGGGGTTTCACCATGTTGGCCAAGCTGGTCTTGAACTCCTGATCTCAAGTGATCCGCCTGCCTTGGCCTCCCGAAGTGCTGGGATTACAGGTATGAGCCACTACACCCAGCCTCTAGTGCATATTTTTAATACCTCAAATTCAGTCAGTATTACTTAAATTCTAGAAAGCTGGCAATATGTTATGTGTAGCACTTTAGGAGATGTAAAAAAACAAGATACAGTTTCTACCCATACACTCATTAATAATTGAGAGAGTTAATTATACGAGTAAATAAAGTAGAAAGCAGCCTGAGATAGATACTAGAGTAGATATAAAAACCAAGCTTTTGGGAAGCATAGAAGAGAAGAAACTTTCTTCTCATTAAGGGTGTCTGGGAAAACTTTACTTGAACTGGGCCTGAAGGATATCTCAGTTTTTCACCAAATAGGATTTAGGTGGGGTACTATCCAGGTGTGTTCAAAGAATGGTACTAGGATTGCGTGAGTAGGTGTGTCCAGTGGATGAAAGATAGTGTTTAGAGAAGAAGATAATTCTTGGAGAAGCCTTAGACTGGTTGTGGAGGATCTTGAAATCTATGTTGATTAGCCGGGCATGGTGGCACTCACCTGTAATCCCAGCTACTCGGGAGACTGAGGCACAAGAATTGCCTGAACCTGGGAGGTAGAAGTTGCAGCGAGCAAAGATCATGCCACTGCCCTCCAGCCTGGGCGACAAAGCAAGACTCTGTGTCAAAATAATAATAATTTTAAAATAATGTAAAAAAAGAAATCTATGTTGGAGTATTTGCATTTTTCTTTCTTGTCAGTGGGGAAACCTTTGGGGATTTTTTAAACAAAAGATTGGCCTGAGGGATCTCTAAGACCGTTGGGAAATATTAATGCTGAAAGCAACTTGCAGCATGTCCTCCTCATTAAGGAGGCTTTGGGCTGCTCTTGAGTAGCTCTAAATGTCCCTCTTAGAGAATGTTTTGGGGGAGGAGCCACACCGAGTGGGTCTGCAGGCAGTTTCTCTGTTTGGGTGATTTGGGGAGATGCAAACATCATGGTTCTTTTCCTTCCCCAGCTCTGCTATCTCAGGATGCTACCCATGGAGAAAGTCTAGAGAGTAGACTGACCCTTCGATCCCCAACAGCAGAATCCCAGGTGGGTTGGAGTTTCTGGTCACTTTCTTGACATTGTTTCTCAGATTTTAGGAGCACTGGACTTTGATTTTGTTTGACTCAACTTCCTGGATTGGTTTTTCTTAGCCGGTTCTTCAGAAAACCAGGCCATGTCAGTTGGTTTCACAGGTAATTTCTCCATCAGTAGTAACCTCCATAGGAAACCTCTTGTTTTTGCAGACCTCTAGCCATTTATCCAACAAATATATTGTGCTAAGGCTACACGTGTGTGTGAGAGAGAAAATGATAGAGAGGAGAAGTATGTAACAGTCCTTGCCCATGAAACGCATATATCACTGGGGAGAAAGACAAACAAGAGTCATTTTAAGCAACATTTAAAAGTCAACAGAATCATTTTGTGATATTTTTGGAGATATAGACACTTCATTGATGACCTTTAAGTGAGGATTTTTGGTCAAGTCCTAGAACAGAACTGTAGCTGAAAAAAGAAATGAGTAGAAAAGATACTGGCAGGTTATGAAGAACATAAGCTAAATAGGCTAAGCAGAAAAGGAAGGAAAACTTCTAAGAGCAGTTTAACAGTGTGCCATGTGTCCTAAATGAAGCAGAAAACTTATGGCACTGGCAAAGCTCTGCACTACCAAACCCTAGGGGCATAGGGAAACTCAAGACAATTACAGCAGTCAGAGAAACAGAAGAGGATATCATTAGAGAACAGAAGAGTTTTACAGTGGATTGATCTTGGCCTCCAAAATCACATGGTTTAATCATGTGTTTAAATCATAGGGTTTATCCTATGTCTTTAACCTTTCTCAAATTCACCTTTCTTATAGGTTAAATGTGGATGCTAACATCAGCCTAATAGGCCTAAAATGCATTTCAGAATTACTTACAATACACAAAAAACATTAAGATATTCTCTATACTTAGGAGATTTGTTATTTCAGCCTTCCAGCTTCTAAATTCTCATAGCCTTTGAGGGTATTTTTAAAAAATAATTGTCAAATGGTTATTTATTGTAGATCATATATGACAGGCCCTTGCACTTCATACCCCAGAATGTCTATATCTGTCCAGACGTCTTCATTACTAGGAGAATTCATGCTCGCTCCAAAAATGTGCTGTTCTCTCAAACTTTTATTATCAACAGCAAAACCTAGTTAAGGTTATTTCACCCATGCTAAAGTATTCCCATTCTTTCAGCCCAACAAAGTCCCTGTCTTCTCTTGTGGCTTTAGCCCCTTCTGAACTCCCTACTTCCCCTAAATACTCCTCAACTTTATTGTCTTTAATCAAAATTACTGTATACTGTACTGTGACTGTCTTTATTATTTCATAAACATTTTCCCTTCAGCTAGATTGTGAGTTGCAGAGGTAACTTACATGTTTTATGCATTGTTTTATAACCTCCGTTATATGTAATCTATCATCATTAGAATAAATGATTAGCAAGAGAGTAGGAAAACGTGACTAGAATCTCTTAGCATCTAGACAAGGTCATAACAATTTCCTGAAGTCTGGCTGAAAGGGAACATATTTGGTGCTCTAGGAACTGTTAACGTTCAAGGACGTATCTGTGGACTTCACTCAGGAGGAGTGGGGGCAGCTGGCCCCTGCTCACCGGAATCTGTACCGGGAGGTGATGCTGGAGAACTATGGGAACCTGGTCTCAGTGGGTAAGGATGGGCTCCTCTTGAAAGTAGAATCTACCTATTAGATGAAAACCTTTGTTTCTAAATTAAGTGCTTTGTTTGGGCTTTGGGTTCTATATTAGAGGTTTCTGTTTCCTTCTGAACACCATGTCAGACAGGATTGCTATGCTCTTTTCTGCTCTGTTCTTTCTACTCTACTCTGCTTTTTTTAGAAAGCCTGAATACCAAAGAACCATATTTAAATTCTTGGGATGGCTTTGTGATCTCAGCACATACAGTCTTTTCTTCCCCATAAGCAGGATATCAGCTTTCCAAACCTGGTGTGATTTCTCAGTTGGAGAAAGGAGAAGAACCATGGCTGATGGAGAGAGAGATTTCAGGAGTTCCAAGTTCAGGTAAGTTCAAGGCAGGTGGGGCCTTCATGACGTTAGCCAGAGAATTCCCCTCAAGGCCTCCTCCAGGCTGTGGGGAAGACTGAAGCCATGTGGATGATGGTACATTCAAGAAATTTGATTCTGTTATCTCTATCACCCTTTTCCCACACTTGCATCTTCTTAGTTTCTCTCAAGTTAGAGGAAAAGATGCCTTTCTCATCAGGGTTAACCTTTATCATGTCTTTTTATCTGACTTTCATGATTTTTACCTCTTTCTCCAATATTCTTAACCTTGCTCTGATCATAGTTTCCTTCCCATGTACATTTAGATTTACACAGGTCTCTCCTCATTAAACACAGTCCACTTCACTGGACTCACGTATCATTTTCTCATTGGTTTCACTTTCTCTCAATGCTTCCTTTTCAATATTTTTCTAAGCCTTATTCTGTGATCACAGTTTCAATTGTAACTCTTATTTTAACTTGTGTAATTTAGCTTTTTATGCCAGATAATTTATGACTCTGAGAAATCAACCACAGACTTCGTTCGCAGCAGATCCAGTGGCTTTTAACAGTCTTCTTTAACATTTAAGTGTAGTAATAATGATATTTACCTGGGTTCTCTGTGAATGACAGCTGGTTTCTCTGTAAATCCTACATTAGCTCTGTCTTAACAAGTGAGAAAAAGGAGGCTGATTAAGAAATGTATACAGGGCAATTAGCTACTACTTGGTAGACTCAATATCTTAATTCTAATCGTGCTAACGCCACAGTTTGTGTGTTCTTATGGCACTGTTTTACACAGCTGCATTAGATTATACATATAGACCTCACCACCTTAATATTCTTTCCTCTATCAACTAGTTCTATAATTTTTGTCTTCTCTCTCTTATTGTTTTTTCAGTGTTTCTCGTCAGTGTCTTTTTTAATGCAGATACATGATTTCTGCCTAGGTTAAGCAAGGCTAAACTACTGTAATAAATAGACTCCAAAATTTCACAACAGATTTTGAGCTATAAGTTATCTCAAACAGAGTGTGAACTTATTTCTTGATCATACTCTGATCTGGAGAAATTGGTATCTTTTTTTTTTTTTTCTTTTTTGAGACAGAGTCTTGCCCTTTCACCCAGGCTGGAGTACAGTGGCACTGTCTTGACTCACTGCAACCTGCACCTCCCAGGTTTAATCGATTCTCCCACCTCAGCCTCCTGAGTAGCTGAGATTACAGGTGTGAGCCACTGCACCTGGCTAATCTTTTTTGTATTTTTAGTAGAGACAGGGTTTCATCATGTTGGCCAGGCTGGTCTTGAACTCTTGGCCTCAAGTGATCTGCCTACCTCAGCCTCCTAAAGTGCTAGGATTACAGGCATGAGCCACTACACTGGGCCCTAGAACTGTCACTGGACAGTTGCTCTTCATCTGGTGATTCAGGATCAAGGTTTCTTCTACCTTGTGGCTTCTCTATCCCCTAGGGTTTCCTCATCATCTGCATCTAGACAACATAGAATAAGCACACAAAGGAGTTCATTTGGGAGGTTTTTGTGGGCCAGTCTAGTGTGGTTCACCTCACTTTCATTCTCTTAACAGGAGAGACCTTTGTGACTTCATTCAATCTAATTCAAGGGAGATTGGGAAATAGAATCTATTTGCATGTCCCAAAATGGGGAGAACAGAGTTTAGGGAATAACCAGCAGTCTCTGCCACAGTCCCCAGGTTTCTGAGGAACCTCTGTCTTTTTTACACCACTGCTCTATTTCTGTACAGACTCCCACAGATGTTTTGTGATGGTTTCAACTATTCCTTCCATGCCCATATTCTCCATATTTTCATCTTTATATGAAATATGAACCCTATTCCTATGTATCTCTGGCATTGATGACATCTCTACATAGAAGCACTGTACTTCAAATCCAGTACATCTAAAAACAGAAGACGTCTCATCTAAACAAGTGTCTCATCCTAACCTCCCCTGTTCTTTTAGTCTCTAGAAATTATGGTATCAGCAAGAACATTAAGCATGTTTTCTACTCTGTTGTTCCCTGGTTCCCCACAGCTTCTTCCTTAATATTACCTGTTAGATCCACTTCTGCTGTTCATCTGTGTTGAGGCAACACTAAGGCAAGTTTTCATCATTTTATGCCTGAGGTACTAAACTTTCCAGTTGCATTTGCCAATGTATTATTTTCTTATTCTGAATCTTCTTGAATGTTACTGCCAGATTTGACCATTTGAAATACCACATTTATCTTGCTGTTACCTAAAAAGAAAAATTAAATATCTCCCTGTTCCCTGTAATCAGTAATCTAAACATCTCTGTTTGCTTTTTAAGCTGACTTCAAAATTCATTCAGCTATTTCTGAGCACTTTTTATGTACTTTTACTAAAGTGAGGTTAGAAATCCTAAGGAATAAGATTTTTTGTGAACAGGAAGTATTGGTGCTTTAGGTTGGCAGAGCCCAAAATGGATGGATAGGAATAGTAAGGGTAAATATCAGAGAAACTCCTTTATCCAAAAATTTTATCCCAGGTATACTATGAATAAAATATATATTCTCTATCTTTAAATATTTTATAAGGTAATTAACATTTTGTCACAAATTGAGAAGCCATTTTCTGCCTCCTATATGGGCAAAGATTGTGAAGATTGATCAAATCCAGTGAGTATGCAGGGAAAGGCACCCATATTCGCTGAGTGTGGGCATATCCACAACCCATCAATTTCTCTTTAGTAAAACCAAAGAAATATTGATAGAAATGTACAGCATTTATGTATAATGATGTACTGTGGTATGATTTTAGAATAGTGAAAAATAGGAGACAACTGAAATGTTTATTAGTAGGGACAAGTCAAATTATGTTATGTCCATGCAGTAGAATGCAATGCAGTTGTAGAAAAAATGTGATAGCCTAGCTGGGTGGCTTACTCGGTCTTCCCAGCAACTCAGAAGTCTGAGGCAGGAGAATCACTTGAGTCGAGGAGTTGGAGACCAGCCTGAGCAACATAGCCTGATCCCATCTTTAAATTATAGTCATAATAATTTTAAAACTTTTAAAATAAAGAATGAGATAAAATTCAATGAACCAGATATAAATTAAAAAGAGGCCCATAAAGATATAGAGTTAAAACAGATATAGAACTATACGTATACCATAATCTCTTTTTTTTGTACAGATGTATATTTAAGACCATATATGTACAAATGCAAACATTCACATACACATTTTGATGGGAAATATATGAATAGAGACATTTCAGAAACCTCAGAGACTGGAGGGAATTTTATCCCAGGTTAGGGAAATGCTATCCTTTTTCAAAAGTCAATGCATTCCTACATTATTCAGTGTTTTATTTTAGTGTTTAAAAGTATTTGGAATGCCTTTTAAAATACTTTTTTTTTTGGTAAATAAAGAAAACTTTGTCATAGAAATATGGGCTTGAGATGATATGATGTTAGAATCCTATCTTCCACCCAGGAATGGTGGCTCACATCTGTAATCCTAGCACTTTGGGAGGCTGAGGCAGCTGGATTGCTTGAGCTCAGGAGTTTGAGACCAACCTGGGCAACATGCTGAAACCCTATCTCTTCAAAAAAATGACAAAAATAGCCAGATGTGGTGGCATGTGCCTAAAGTTCTAGCTACTTGGGTAACTGAGGTGGGAGGATGCTTGAGCCCAGCAGGTCAAGGCTGCAGTGAGCCATGATCACACCACTGCACTCCAGTCTGGTTGACAGAGTGAGACCCTGTCAGAAAAAAAATTTGTCTTCCTTGATCTTATCTTTTGATATTTGTTCTTATTCTCTTACTGGTTTTTCTTCTTGTAGTTCACATGGATGAGCTCCTCCTAATTTCTTAAAAGTCATTTTACATACTTTTTTCTCTGAGACAGAGACTTGCTCTGTTGCCTATGATGAAGTGCAGTGGTATGATTACAGGCTTAAATATGAGGTGATCCTCCCAGCTCAGCCTCCCAAGTAGCTGGAACTATAGGCACACACCACCATGCCTAGCTTTTTTTTTTTTTTTTTTTTTTTTTAAGAGACAGGGTCTCTTTCTGTTGCCCAGGCTGGTCTCGAACTCCTGGGCTCAAGCAATCCTCCTGCCTTGGCCTCCCAAAGTGCTGGGACAATAGGCATAAGCCACCATACCTGGTCCACCTTACATACTTTTAACAGCTTCTTTTCTCTACTTCTTCACTTGCATTCATATCAGCTCTCTAGGTGGCAGAATCACATTTGAAGATAATCCAAAACTCCTGTGCCTAGTATATATTATTTTTTCCTCCCATTCTCACTGTGGCAATTAATTTTTAAAATTCAGAAAATATGGGTCATTTTAATTTTTAAAATTTCTTTCAGACTTGGAGAGCAAAACAAAAACCAAAGAGTCATCCTTACAGAATGATATTTCATGGGAAGAATTACACTGTGGCCTGATGATGGAAAGATCTACAAAAAGAAGCATCTTGTATTCCACCTTGGGAAGAATCTCCAACTGTAATAAGCTACAAAGCCAACAAGAGAACCAAAGAATGGGTGAGGGGAAAATCCCCCTGATGTGCAAGAAAACGTTTTCTCAGGAGAGAGGCCAAGAATCTAATAGATTTGAGAAAAGGATTAACGTGAAGTCAAAAGTTATGCCAGGATCAATAGGTCTTCCAAGAAAAAGAGATTGTAAATATAACACATCTGGAAAGAGAAGCAGATACAACATAGATTTAGTTAATCATTCAAGGAGTTATATAAAAATGAAAACCTTTGAATGTAATATTTGTGAAAAAATCTTCAAACAGCTTATTCACCTTACTGAACACATGAGAATTCATACTGGGGAGAAACCTTTCAGATGTAAGGAATGTGGAAAAGCCTTTAGCCAAAGTTCATCTCTTATTCCACATCAGAGAATTCATACTGGTGAGAAACCCTATGAATGTAAGGAATGTGGGAAAACCTTCAGACATCCTTCATCTCTTACTCAACATATTAGAATTCATACTGGGGAGAAGCCCTATGAATGTAGGGTATGTGAGAAAACCTTCAGCCAGAGCATTGGACTGATCCAGCATTTGAGAACTCATGTTAGAGAGAAACCTTTTACATGCAAAGACTGTGGAAAAGCATTTTTCCAGATTAGACACCTTAGGCAACATGAGATTATTCATACTGGTGTGAAACCCTATATTTGTAATGTATGTAGTAAAACCTTCAGCCACAGCACATACCTAACTCAACACCAGAGAACTCATACTGGAGAAAGACCATATAAATGTAAAGAATGTGGGAAAACCATTAGCCAGAGAATACATCTTTCTATCCATCAGAGAGTCCATACTGGAGTAAAACCTTATGAATGCAGTCATTGTGGGAAAGCCTTTAGGCATGATTCATCCTTTGCTAAACATCAGAGAATTCATTCTGGAGAAAAACCTTATGATTGTAATGAGTGTGGAAAAGCCTTCAGCTGTAGTTCATCACTTATTAGACACTGCAAAACACATTTAAGAAATACCTTCAGCGATGTTATGTGAAATATACTTAACATCAAAGAATCTTTGTTGGAGCAAAAGATTCTAAATCAGTGGTTCCCTGATTTTTGGATTTCCAAAAACATTTTTAAAAAATGGTTTGGCACAATATTACCAACTATTAATTTTGCCATATTAAAAACAACCACCTATTAACAGCATTGTTTCAGAAAAGAAAGGACTTTCAAATGTTTTTAAAGGTAGGAAACAGTTCCTCCCCCTCCCTTTTGTAAAACACAGTTTCACTCTTGCTCAGGCTGGAGTGCAGTGATGTAATCATAGTTCACTGCAGCCTCAAACTCCTGGGCTCAAGCAGTCATCCTGCCTCAGCTTTCCAAGTAGCTAGCAATACAGATGTGCACCACTATGCCTGGCTAATTTGTTGTGATTATTTTGTAGAGATGGTCTCACTATGTTGCTAGGCTGGTCTCAAACTCCCAGCCCCAAGCAGTTTTCCCATCTCATTCTCCCGATATGCTGCGATTATGGACAGAAGACACCATGTCTGGCCAGGAACAGCCCTTTATATGACGTTAGAATCCCGTATTTGTCTTTACTTTTTTCAGTTCACTATGTGCCAGTGAAAATTTCATGGCATGTTAGTGATCTTTGGATTGACTTTCAAGAAACACTGTTTTAAATATCCCGGAGAGAGATCCAAGATGGCCAATTAGCAACAGCTCAGGAATGTAGCTCCCAGTGAAAGGGCAGAGAACGAGTGGACGCCGCATTTTCTGATGAATTTTTGTTGCCCACAGACTGGGAGATTCCCGGCAGAGGAGCCACACGAGTCGCCAGTGCGACTCTTTTGGCCGGCGCGGCTGTTTTGTCGGTGCCCCAGCGCGGCGCTTCCCGGTGTGGAGTATACGGACAGATGGGCTCGGCTGGTCCCATCCCCACAAGGAAAACAACAATTGGAAGCGCTGAGGACTGAGAGTTTCACAGCAAGCACAGCAAACCCAGGAAGGTCAGGCTCTGTGGGGAAGGGGCGTCCGCCAAAGGAAAACTAAGAAACAGAAAAACTTCATCAATGGCGGAGAGAGATCCAAGATGGCCGCATATCAGCTGCTCAGGATTGTAGCTCCCAGGGAAAGCGCAGAGAGCGAGTGGATGCCGCAATTGCAGACGAATTTTTGATGCCCACAGACTGAGAGATTCCTGGTGAAGGAGCCACCTGGGTCACCAGCGCGACTCTTTTTGCCGGAGCGGCGCTTCTCGTTGCGGAGTGTACTGGACGGGGTGCCCAAAGGCTCGGCTGGTCCCATCCCCACAAGGAGAACAGCAATTGGAAGCGCTGAGAACTGACAGAAAGCACAGCTGAACCCAGTAAGGCCCAGCTCTGTGGGGAAGGGGCACCCCCCGAAGGAAAACTAAGAAACACAAAAAACCTTATCACCAACAAGCCGGACGTCCGCTCAGGGACCCAATCTGAAAGTCGGCAATTACAAAGATGACAGGTGGATAAATCCACAAAAATGGGAAGAAACCAGTGCAAAAAGGCTGAGAACACCCGAAATCAGAATGCTTCTCCTCCTACACAGGATCGCAGCTCCTCATCAGCAAGAGAACAAGGCTTGATGGAGGATGAGTGTGATGAACTCACAGAATCAGGCTTCAGAAGGTGGATAATAAGAAACTTCTGTGA
>CAUYQU010030311.1:0-21691 GCA_963574635.1 Cheracebus regulus | reverse complement strand
ACAGGTTTAAATAAAATATTGGTTGACTGCTTATTTGTTATTTTCATCCCTATTCCTCCCTGTCTCCATTGTTAAGCACAATTATTGGCATAAAAGAGGTTTTTAATACCAATTTTTAGACTGCATTCTAGCCTGGGCAATGTTAAAACAAGAATCCCATTCTCTCTCCCTCTTTCTCTTTCTCTTTCTCTTCCTCTTTCTTTTTCTTTCTGTCTTTCATTCTTTTGCTGTTTCTTTCTTTCTCCTTTTCTCTCTTTTTCTAAAAAAAAAAAAAAAAAAAAAATTCCTGGGTCCGAAACCCTACTGATTCTTATTAAATATGGAGCTTTATTAATGTCACAAATACCACTGCTATGAATAAATGCTATGTTCTCTTCTGAAAATCCCAGAACTATAAGTGATTCCCCAAAACTGGGCTACCAATGAGGCTACCACTTCCCCTCCTCCGCCAAGATAGAGTCTTGCTCTGTCACCCAGGCTGGAGTTCAGTGGCGCCATCTCGGCTCACCACAACCTCTGCCTCCCAGATTCAAGCAGTTCTGCCTCAGCCTCCCAAGTAGCTGGGATTACAGGCACCTGCCACCATGCCCGGCTGATTTTTGTGTTTTTAGTAGAGACAGAGTTTCACCATGTTGGCCAGGCTGGTTTCAAATTCCTGACCTCATGATCCGCCCACCTTGGCCTCCCAGAATGCTGGAATTACAAGCATGAGCCACCATGCCTGGCCACTGCATTTTATTCTAAGTGCTTGTTTCCCCTGGAGTTAGATGGGACTATTGAGGAAGAGTATGTGCTTATTGGGCAAAGGAGCACTTCTGCAGACACAGGCTGGCATTGCCAAAAGCACAGGCTGATGACCACTTTGACTTTGACAGAGATTGGGCCCATTCCTACTCTAATAACTCAGACATGTCAGTTAATGGATAAAGAAATTCTGCATAAGGTGATATAAGAGTTTAAATGGATAGTGTCAGAAAGTAAAGCTTAGTAAAAAATTGAGAATCATCTGTGTTTTAAGTCTTTTTTCCTAAAAAAAAAAAAAAATCACCGCAAATCACCCATATTTAGAAGGAAGCTGTAGTCTTCTTTTTCTTTATTTTTTCTTTATAAAACTTGATTTTTTGGGGGTGCTTATAAAGAAACTTTTTAAAGATGCTAGTTTTAAAATTTGTCCTCCCCCAGCATGATAGGAAAATATTTACATTTTATGATGCATCCTCATATTTTTTTCAGGGTATATGTCCCTAACCCAAACCCTCAGTTTGATGTTTTAGCATGTTTGTTTTACTGTTTCCATTGAAACCAAGAAGAAAATTTCTCTATTCTCAGTCTTGCATTTTAATCTCTCATTCCCACAAACTTGGAATATTTATTTACTACTTGAGGTATTAATTTAAAACTTTGAGTGTGTACTTAGTCTATTATTCCTCTCCACCCCAGTCTTTGAAATGGAAACATAAAAGTTTATTTATTCACAATAAGTTTGTACACAGCTTTTCAGGAATAAAAAACTGTACTGGGTAATAATAAGTATATGTAGATTGTTTCAGAGTAATTAAAAAATTATTGAAACACAAACCACTTACATATGTAAAATGTAGTATACTTTAAAGGTAAGTGCTATAATTAGTAAATAGATTACTGTTAAATAACTTTTTTTTTTTTAAGTTTCAGCTGGGCGTGATGGCTCATGCCTGTAATCCCAGCATTTTGGGAGGCCGAGGCAGGTGGATCATGAGGTCAGGAGTTCAAGACCAGTGTGGCCAAGATGGTGAAACCCCGCCTCTACTAAAAATACAAAAATTAGTCCGGGTGCAGTGGCTCACGCCTGTAATCCCAGCACTTTGGGAGGCTGAGGTGGGTGGATCATGAGGTCAAGAGATTGAGACCATCCTGGCCAACATGGTGAAACCCCGTCTCTACTAAAAATACAAAAATTACCTGGATGTGGTGGTGTGTGCCTGCAGTCCCAGCTACTCAGAAGGCTGAGGCATGAGAATTCTTGAACCTGGGAGGTGGAGGTTGCAGTGAGCTGAGATTGCGCCTCTGCACTCCAGCTTGGTGTGTGGTGGCAGATTGAGACTGTCTCAAAAAAAAAAAAATAATACAAAAAATAGCCAGGTGTGGTGGTGACTGGAATCTCAGCTGCTTGGGAAGCTGAGGCAGAGAACTACTTCAACTTGGGAGGTGGAGGTTGCAGTGAGCTGAGATCACACAACTGCACTCCAGCCTGGGCAACAGAGCAAGACTCCTTAATTTTTTTTTTTTTTTTTTTTTTTTTTATATATGCACTTGGGCTCTGAGCAGATTTCAGATAGTTCCTGAATAAAAATCAAAATTGACTACCAGTTGCCATTTTATATATTTTAACATATAAAGAAAACCAAAAGAGAGTCATTTAAGGATAGAAGATCAGCTAAAAAGCAAGTTGTCATATTTATAACAATTCTGCAGGTGGAGGTGGCAGGGATTCATTAAGATCTTGATCAGAGTTGGGAGGAATAGAGAACTCCTGACACTGGATCTCAAGGTTGGAATCTTCCTGGTTTTTCATAAAATCTACTGGTGGCAGGGGCAAGTTAAGTGAGTCAGTGGGGGATGGAAATGATTGTATTGTTTCAGATTTATGATCTCCACAGTCTTGATTCAGACAGTCCAGAGATGGAGGAAGACTAGGAGAATCATTTGGAAGAGGAGATACAATTGTCATTGTGGGTTTGACAGATTGGCTACTTTCCTGTCCTTCCAAATCCAGAAGGGGAGGTGGTGGAGGCAGATCTGCATCATCATCTGAAGAAACAGCAGTTCCAATTGTTGATCCATCAGCACTATCTTCTGATGTACCATTCACTTGATCTGTTATTTTCTCTGTTTTGGGGTTGTTGGAGTCTTCAGTGTTTTCACTTGATTCAAACAACTTAATTTCTAAATCATCTGCTGAAAGTGTGCTTTTGCTTGGTTTGCAGGGTGTAAATGAAATAATCGAGGTACGTTTTGTGGGTATTTCATTTTCTCCAATGTTATCCATACAAATGTCAGGAGTTTCTCCATCAGCAAATGGAGATCTACCTGCCCAATTTTGATCATTTAAAACTGGCTTCCTTAAGCATTTCCAAAGTACAATGATGATTATAGCTACCAACATAGAAGTCAGAAGTACACCAACTAGTATGGCAGCTGTTGAATTATTATTGTTTTTTTGTGGGGTTTGTTTGTTACTGGTAGCATCTAAGATAAATCCTGGTGTACTTCTAGGTGAATTTTTGACAGTTGATGTTGGTTGTGTGGATGGACCATGAACAGTTGGTGATAATCGTTTTCTAGAAGGGATCTGGACAGATGATGATTGTTGAGTGAAAGTATAGACAAATGGCGTTGGTGGTTGTGTGGTAGAAATATGGGTAGATGGTGGTAGTTGTCTGGCAGAGGTGAACACAGGTTGCTGGGAGGAGGTGCTGGCTGTAGGTATTGGTTGTTTGGTGTTATAGGCAAGTGGTTGTCCAGCAGGAGTATGTGCTCCTGATTTTTCAGAAGTATGGACAGCTGATGTTGGTTGTCCAGCAGTGGCTTTGGCAGATGATATTGATTGTCCAGAAGATGTGTCATTGAATTGTGTTGATTGACCCAAAGGATTCTCTGTTGTGTTTTGAGAATTAGCTAAGACATAGGATGTTGATGATCTGAATAGGTTAGGCTGTGGCTGCTTCTCTGTTGTAATTGTCTCTGTCTTTGAAAAAAATGTATTGTCCAGGTGTCCACAAAACAACATTAAGGTGAAATATTTGGGATCCATTTCAGAATGTTTTCTCCTTACCTATAGTGGGTTTATAATGAAAGAAAGAGAAAGACAGTTAGATGTCATTGGTATCTAGTTAAAATTTTGACTTTTCATTATAATGCCTGGCATAAAGTAGGTAGACATTATTCCTAATTAGTAGTAGTTGATTAATGGTTATTATTCCTAATTTAGACTTGACATACTGTAGGCTGGTGTAAAAACTCTTGGATATACATTAACCCATCATACAGCATTTGGGCCTCATAAGCAGTGATCTCTCTTAATTCTTTTATTAATACAAGCTCTGTCCTTGGTCCTGCTGCCCCTCTAGCTTCATTATATTCCAGTCCTTCACCTGAGTCATACTTCTAAAAACGCATAGGCTCTGTATGCTGGATCCATGTGTTCTCTACCTTTCTCCACCTTTACTACTAGGAATATATTGATTCTCCTGCCTTGAAGAACACCAGTGACCATCTATTACTTAATCCAATTGTTTTTTATTTCTTCTCTCCCCTCCCCTCCTTGACCACATTAGACACTACTATTCCTTCGCTAATATTCGAGTAGCTCTTTGTAATCAGTCTTCCTTTCATGCTACTCTCACTAGCTCTTTTTCTCCTGCCTCCTAAGTATGGATAATGGATATTCAGTCCTCAAACTTACCTAGTTTTCTTTGTTCCTGATGCTATAAGATTTTAGTTCTCAGCTTTATGCCGCAATTCCCAACCTCATGTCCAACCTAAATATTCTTTGTTCTAATTCTATTTGTATGACTTCTTGGTGGATGTTTCCATGTGTATATCCCACTATTGGCAAGTTCAACATATTTAAAATGGAATTCATCTATACCCTCACAACTGACTCTTCACCCAACTTCTCTGTGTCTGTTAATGATACCACCAAGTTTCTTAGGCACAGAATGTATTAGTAAGCTTTGCAGCATCCTCAGTGTCTCTGTAGCATGGTAGCCTTATGTTAAGATTGCATATTTTTAAAAGATTAAATTCAACTGTAGAGTCCTAGTCTTAAAACCCTAGAGTGATCTCTGAATCTGTTGGAGTCAATCCAATCCAGTTGGTCAAGTAATCCTGCTGCTCTTTCATTCATTTATTGGTAAATAACATGTTTGTGTGGAGCCCTGTTCTAGGTTTAGGAGATTAAAAAAAAAAAAAAAAAAGAAAAAAAAAAATAGTGCCTTCAAGTGTTTCAGATTCTAGTGGTAGAAGCAAACAATAATGGCCAGGCATGCTGGCTCATGCCTGTAATTGTAGCACTTTGGGAGGCCAAGGTTGGAGGATTGCTTAAGGCCAGGAGTTCAAGACCAGTCTGGACAACATAGTGAGACCCCATCTCTAAATAAAAAGAAGAAAGAAAAAAAGTAAAAAATAATTATGATAGGCCAGTCATGGTGGCTCACGCGCAGATTATGAGGTTGAGAGTTTGAGACCAGCCTGACCAACACGGTGAAACCCCGTCTCTACTAAAAATACAAAAATTAGCAAGGCATGGTGACACTCACCTGTAGTCCCAGCTACTTGAGAGGCTGAGGCAGGAGAATCATTTGAACCCAGGAGGCGGAGGTTTTGGTGAGCCAAGATCATACCACTGCACTCCAGCCTGGACGACAGAGCAAGACTTGTCTCAAAAATAAATATTAAAAAATAATTACAATAATTTTTTTTTTTTGAGACAGAGTCTCACTCTGTCACCCAGGCTGTAGTGTACTAGTGCAATCTGGGCTCACTGCAACCTCCACCTCCCGATTCAGGTGATTCTTCTGCCTCAGCCTCCAAGTAGCTGGGATCACAGGGACGCATCATCACACCCAGCTAATTTTTGTATTTTTAGTAGGGATGGGGTTTCGCCTTGTTGGCCAGGCTGGTAGAGAACTGACCTCAGGTGATCCCCCCTCCTTGGCCTCCCAAAGGGCTGGGATTACAGGGTGTGAGCCACCATGCCTGGCCCAGTTACAATAATTTGATAAGCTTTCTCATAAAGGTATGCAGGAGATGTACAGAGAAGTTAACCTAGCCTAGGAAGGCTTCAGAGAAGCAAAACTTGAACTGAATTTTGAAAGGTCTATAAGAACTAATTAAACAGATTTCCAGCCAGGGAGAGTGACAGTGTGGGTGCAAGAAAATAAGGCACATGTGTAAGTTTGGCAGGTAGGGCTTTTTCTGGGATGTGGTAGATGCTAAAACTTGGAGAGTTAAGTTCCAGTTCTACTTCTCCCATCTAACTACCTATCTAACCATGAGAACTAGTTGCTTAACCTTTCTGTTCTCAATTGCCTTTTCTCTAAAGTGAAGCGTTCTACTGAGACAATTTTCACCATTTAGTTTAATATACTTGTTTTGCATATCTTCAAACACAATGGCAACGACTTGGTTATTTCTTAACATTAGGGAATAGAAAATCTTAGGGTGTTAGATATTGGTATACATGATTGGAAACTATAGTTCTTCTGACTCATAAACCTATATTTAGAGATTTGATGTTCTGTTGGAAGGTGCAATAAAGGTTTTGCAAATTACCTTTTCAGCATATCTAAGTAGTTTTCATTGCTTACTTCTCTACCACTGGGTACACAGTGATGATAAATGATCCTGTTTTAGTAGAAGAAAAGATATGTGATTTTTTTTTATACGAATACTTCAAACCTAAATTTTAAACAGTTCTCCTTTGAACTCTCCTGCACACTGCCGATGAGTTAATCTTAAAAGCATGCATGATCAAGTTACTACTCCTTTGCTTGAGGGTTTACTATTTCTGGTAAGATAAAACTTCCCTTACCCGCCACCCCCCCCCCCCCCCCGCCCCTTTTAAGACAGTCTTGCTCTGTCACCCAGGCTGGAGTGCAGTGGCATGATCTTGGCTCACTGCAGTCCCTACCTCCTGGGTTCAAGTGATTCTTGTGCCTCAGCCTCCCAAGTAGCTGGGACTACAGTAGGCATGCACCACCACACCTAATTTTTGTATTTTTAGTAGAGATGGGATTTCACCATGTTGTCTAGACTGGTCTTAAACTCCTGACCTCAAGTGATCCATCTGCCTCAGCCTCCCAAAGTGCTGGGATTACAGGCGTGAGCCACTGTACCTGGCCTGTTAAGATAAAACTTCTAAATTGAGTTTTTTTCCCTTTTGGTTTGAGTTAACCAGGCCAGAGTTACATATCATGACTGAAACTTCTTATCCAACCAAATGCATCCCTTCCCCACCTTACAGACTTTCTGAACACATGCTTTTTACCCCCTAAACAGACACTTTTATGCTATTTTTTACTCTCCTCAAGGGTGTTTTTTTTTTTTTTTCTTCCAAACCTAGCCTCTTCCTCTTTCTGGCTGCCTATCTGAATCAGTTTAAATTCCCCTTCTTAACCCAGTTCTCTGTGACTGAGTACAGCCCAAAGAGATCAGTCATTTACTGAATCCCCCTAGCTCTTATTTATTGTTTTTATGGTTCCTTACATAATTCATGTATATACCTCACTCACGCGTCTATTCTCTTAAGTAATTGTGTTTATTTTTTATTACTTTTCACATTTTCTTATACCTACCTCCTTGAACAAGATTATAAAGAACCTTGAAGGAGGCAGAAAGAAAAGAAAGAAAAATACTTATCTAGAGCATACTGTGTGTTGTACTATCCCAGTATTGCATACTTTATTTCATTGAACCTTTAAATGACTTTATGAAGAAGGTAAAGAGATCCTTTATTTACAGATAAAGAGACAACATCAAATGAGTTAAGCAGTTTGCCTGATGTTATACCACTCCAAGTGACAGATTGGGAGTTTGTACCCAGGGCCATCTGATTCCAAAGCATACATTCCAATACCCTGTATTGCTTCGTGTTTTCTATTTTGATTTCTCTGCAGTATGATGCCTTATATGTTAGGAGCACAGTAAATATTTAACCTGTTTTGGGCTTCTTAATTCCTTTCCATTTTACTTTTTACTAGTACTTCTACCAGAATATAAGCAGAGACATTGAAATCTGAGTTAATAAATTTTGCTTTTTATCCATTTTGCAAAAGAGTTGAAAGGGAAAATTTGAACACTTTTGGCATAGATATAGGGATTTGAATCATCTCTAGATGGTCATCATCCATGCAGTTCCCACCCATTATTCTTACAAATTACTGAAAGAAAAAAAAAAGGGCGGGGGGCTTCATTAGAAAATGTTATTCTTCAGAGTTTCATTTTTAAAATGTGTTTTAATGCTAACCAAAGCATCAGAATATATAGGCCATGAATTCTTTAGCCAAAAATGTTTCCTGTTTTGTGACTTTGCTTAAAATAAGGAAACCATACGGTTCCTCTTTACAGTTAGCTGAAAAAGGCATTAGAGAAGGAAAGAGCCCAAACAGGAACACAATTATAAACCCAGGTTAGTTTGTAAGATGGGTTTTGATAGATTCATATCCTCTAATGTCAGTAGGAATTTGGTGGAACCTTCCTTGTATGAGATTTTCATTGTCACTTAACAGTTATGGCATTATTAAAATGAAATTCCATTTTTTACCTATCCTTTCTCCCACTCTTCAGTTAGCTTTTTATCCTCCTAGGATCTGCTACCTCAGAATAATAGAAACTATATTAGAATTCAATGATGGCAATTCAGCACAGTTCGGAGAAGGAGAAGAAAGATTTAAAAGAAGAATAGGGACTATAGTAGTAAAAAAAAAAAACTGGCTTTTTTTCCAGAGATTGTGAGTCCAGTGTCATTACTAGTGTGGAAGGTTATTTAGCATACACGTTAAAAAATATGTAAGTGATGTGTACCTGAACTACCAACATTTTTTCTGTAGCGAAAGAACAGTATTGGGCAGGGGAGTAAAAAGGAGAAGAAAATTTAGAATGAGATAAAGGCAATGCAAAGAAATACAAAATAACACAAAAGAGAAAAAACCAAAACTGTAGAAAGCTGCAAAGAGACAAGAGGAAGGTCAGTTGACTAGAGGAGGTATAGAAAAGAAGAAAAGTAATAAACAGCTGAAAAAAAAGCGGTAGTTATATAATTAGCAAGAAGGCAGGGTAGAAGATTGAAGTAGGCGAAATGAAGAAGTTAAGGGAGATGATTGAAGTAGATGAAAGAAGCAACCACAAAATGTTGCTCTCTCTGGTGGCTGGCCTGTGTTTGTTAATGCAGGGAGACAGTAAAAAGGAGCTTGCTTTCTAAGATGGAGGACCAGAATCAACCATCCTTTCAAATTCATTTACCTTTCACTTCAGGCTCTCCTGTCTGCTATGAGTATCCTTACCGTCTTCTCTCTCTTTTTTTTCCCAACACTATTCAGAAGCACACCTAGCTGTTACTCTGGAGAGCCCGTGTACCTGTGTATGTTTTATATAGAGTTTTTCTAGAAATCCCTTAGTTTGCTGCTGAAATACCAAATTTGTCAGCCCTCATATCCCAGTATTTTATTCATTATTATAGGCTGGCTCTTTGAGGTTTAAATCTGTGATTTTGGTTCTTTTTCTTTGCTGAATATTTAGAATATTTTAAAAAGAAGAAAAACAAAAACTGTTTTAACTTAACATTTTAAAGACAGTTATAGTGAAGCAGGAGTCCCCATGTATAACACATATTCTTTTTTTTTTTCTTCTTTTGGAGACAGGGTCTCAGTCTGTTACCCAGGCTGCAGTGCAGTGGTGTAGTCTCAGCTCACTGCAACGTCTGCCTTGTGGGCTCAAACGAGCCTCCCATCTCAGCCTACCTAGAGTAGCTAGAACTGCAGGTGTACACCACCACACCCAGCTAATTTTTGTATTTTTTTGGTAGACATGGGGTTTCATCATTTCACCCAGGCTGGTCTTAAACTCCTGGACTCAAGTGATCTGCCTGCTTTGCCTCCCAAACTGCTGGGATTATAGGCATGAGCCACTGAGCCAGGCCATAGACATATTCTTATAAATATAATGCATAAGTACATAAAGGGTCCAGCGTTTAAAATTGTTGCTGTTAAGTTGGATATGATAGGAAGTATGCCATTGTCTTTTAAAGAGAATCAAGATTTGCAGAGCATATCCTAGACAAAAGACAAGTATAAATAGCGTTATAAATTACTTTGATATAATAAAAGTTGTGATGCAGATATAATAGATTAAAATTTAGCACTAGTATTATCTCTAGTGAAGTTTTGAAACCATAAAAGAAAAAAACAGCCATTCTGCATCTTGAGGAAGAGTGGAAAGGGAAATTGACCTTAAACTACAATAGGAAGTATTTGATGACCATCTTCTATCAATTATATGACCGTTTACTGAGCACTCAACAAAGGCTACGCAGTATCCTATTTTAATGATGAGGTGGTGATTTTTTCATCCTACAGATAAGGAAACTGAGACACACAGATGTTGGGTAACTTGCTAGTATCACAGCTCTAAATAGTGGCACTAATACAAAAATCATGCTAGTCTTGTGCCAGGGCCCTTTCTGTCACATGTCACTATATGTGCTGTACTGCCTTTCATAGAAAAGTTATGAAATAGAAATGCTTTATGAAGGAAGGAGATGTGAGTTAGCAGGAATAGTATGTAAATAACACTTGTAGGTAGTCTTAGATACAGGGTAGGAAAGAAATACCAGAAAACTCATTTTAGTCCTTATTCTACTAAAACAATTATAAGAATTTTGAATGGTTCCTGTAAACTGTCATATTTAGTAAGTTTACTGAAAAATTTTTGGTGATTTTTTTTTTTAAAGCTTAGACATTGAAACCATCAGATTTAGGCTTCTCAATTCAAAGTTATTCAAAATTAAGGTTTCCTTCTAAGTAGAGTTATGTAGGAATTAACTGGAAAACATAGGCACTACTAGTAAACTTTAGATTTGGGTCTAACCTTTTAAAAACATGTATGGGGCTGGGCACAGTGCCTCCTGCCTGTAATCCCAGCACTTTGAGAGACTAAGGCAAGCCAAGCACTTGAGGTCAGAAGTTCGAGACCAGCCTGACCAACATGGTGAAAGCCCGTTTCTACTAAAAATACAAAAAATTAGCCAGACGTGATGAGTGCCTGTAATCCCAGCTACTTGGGAGGCTGAGGCAGGAGAATCACTTGAGCCCGGGAGGCAGAAGTGCAGTGAGCCAAGGTCGTGCCACTGCACTCTAGCCTAGGCAACAGAGTGAGACTCTGTCTCAAAAAAAAAAAAAAAAAAAGTATGGGATTCTATGATGACAAAGATATACCACTGTTAAAGATTCATGGGAAATTTTTTAGTTTATGAAATATGAGAGTGAAAAAAATTAATATGATTGTATGACTTAATATGCATAATGAAATAAACTAAATATTAGAAGCAGAAAGATATGTAGACAAGCTTTATCTGTAAAAGAGATATCTTTATTTTCTGACTTCCACAATAATTACTTAAAAAAAATCCTTCTAAGAGAAAGTCATGAGTATTTATTAAGTGTTGAAATAGGATATCACCCACTATGAATGTATTATTCCCTGAAATTACAAGTCTGTGTAAAATACTCTGCGGTTTTTACTTGCCCAGTTTACCCACATATTAAGAATTTTCTTATTATGCATATTAAGAATTTTCTATTGTTTATTCTGTGGGTTTCTTCTATCTTACACTATTTTCTAAAGGCTCATAATAGGTGACATAAACACATAGATGATATTAATATATGTGTGCATGTTTGATTATTGACTAACATTTTTGACTTAGTAAGCTTTTAAAATGAGCTGTAAAGTTTTCATGTCATTATTAAATGTAAAAATCTATGTGTAAAAAATTAAGCACATATAATAATAAATAATAATAAAATACCACATCTGATTTCTTTTTATTTCTTTCTAAATTAAGTGAAGGTGACCATTCTTACTATGCAAACTAAAGGGGATACAAAAATATTAATTAATGGATTATATTATGTACAGGAACATTTTATAAAAAGTAAATTAGAACTTTCAACAATTAATATTTTGGAGGTTATAAATTCAGTCATAGCCCATGGAATCTAGTTCTATTTCTAACCCTTACCTTTATCTGCCATGGCTACAGTTTCTTTTTAATTATAAAACTAAGATTAACAAATATGATTGTGGCTGGGCACGGTGGCTCACACCTGTAATCCCAGCACTTTGGGAGGCTGAGGTGGGAGGATCACCTGAGGTCAGGAGTAGGAGACCAGCCTAACCAACATGGTAAAACCTCATCTCTACTAAAAATAGAAAAAAATTAGCCAGGTGTGATGGTGGGCACCTGTAAGCTCAGCTACTTGAGAGACTGAAGCAGGAGAATCACTTGAGCCTGGGAGGTAGAGGTTGTAGTGAGCCAAGATGGTGCCATTGGACTCCAGCCTGGGTGACAGAGCAAGACTCCTTCTCAAAAAAACAAACAAAAATACTCAAATATTATTAAATAAACTTAAAAGGTCTTATACAAACCTAGGTGGAAATCTTTTTCTAAGGCAAACTCAACACTGAGTCTTTTAATTCTATGCAACAAGCCACGAAAACCTGTTACATACATCTTTAGACTGTCAGAGTTTAAGTTTAAAACACTAATGACAGTTTTTAAATAAATTTTATACAAAGCAAGATCAAATTGTGTGAAAATTTTCTTACCTCAGCTGTTAACTTCTTTTGCAGAGTGCTAAATTCTTGTTCTAACTGGACATTTTGGTGATTTGGCCAAGAAAGCAAAATGAGTGGTTCAGTTCAGATTTAAAATGTTCCTCTAGCAAACTGAAATAGTTTCTATAGAAAAAGAGGAAGTTTATCAATAGCTGGTTCCGGAAGTGCAATAAACCACAAAGTGACTAAGAAATATATTACTTTAACAGAACTTATTTTGAAATACATTTTGGAGCCCTATGATTTGAGCACTTTTAATTAATTTATATAAATAAGTATTTGAGACACTCTAGTAATATGATCATATAATTTAAATATTTAGGATGGAGTCCCAAAGACAAAATTACATGTTTTAAGAAGAAAAGCTACCAGTTGGGTTATCACTTAAAGTGAGATTTCTTCTCATAAGAAGTGAGTGATGTGTTCTGTTTACTTGTATGACCTTAGGCAATTATCTGCACTTCTTGGTCACCGTTTCCTCCTCCGAAGGAATATTTTATTGGGTTACTGTGAGGATTAAATAAGGTAGCATAATATAACATGTATAAATGCCTCACACCCTTGGTTACTGTAGGTAACCAATAAATGTAATGTTATTTCCTCATAATATAAAAAGCCCAAGGTAAAAGTATAATTAAATTATTTTGCAAATGACAGGATCTCATTCTTTTTATGGCTGAATAATACTCCAGTGTGTATATGTACCATATTTTTTTTTATCCATTCATCTGTTTATGGACATTTAGGTTGCTTCCAAATCTTGGCTGTTGTGCATAGTGTTACAACAAATGTGGGAGTACAGATAGCTCTTCGCACTGTTTTTCTTTCTTTTACATATATACCCAGCAGTGGGATTGCTGGATCATATGGTAGCTCTATTTTTAGTTTTTTGAGGAACCACCAAACTGTTTTCCATAGTGGTACTAATTTACATTCCCATCAACAGTGTATGAGAGTTCCCTTTTCTCCACCTCTTTGCCAGCGTTTCTTATTGCCTGTCTTTTGGGTATAAGCCATTTTTACTGGGGTGAGATGATGTCTCATTGTAGTTTTGATTTGCATTTCTCTCATCAGTGTGTTGAGTACCTTTTCATATGCCTGTTTGCCATCTGTGTATCTGTAATTAAACTATTTTGACCATATACTTTAAAGATTTTTGAGTTCAAGTTCACAACTATTTATTTGGTTACCCACAAAGTAGTTACTTCTCAAAGTTTCCACTTCTCAGTGGAAAACAAAATAAATTGGGGATAATTTTTTAAGGAGTTTGTTAACTTTTTACTAAAGGGTAAGTGAGGGGTTGGGGAGACGGTGGTACCAGTTAAGGAGTACAAAATACAATAGAAAGAATGAATAAGACCTACTATTTGATAGCATGACAGAGTGACTATCAATAATAATGTAATTATACATTTTAAAATAACTAAAAGTGTAATTGGATCCTTTGTAACACAAAGGATAAATGCTTGAGGGGATGGATACCCCATTCTCCATGGTGTGATTATTTCACGTTACATGACTGTATGAAAACATCTCATTACCCTTTAAATATATATACCTACTATGTACCCACCAAAATTTAAAATAAAAAAAATTTCAGTTAACTAAACAAAGTGTATTGAAAAGAGTGAGTCTATCTGAATAAAAATTTCTTTGGGTAAGTCACCTTTCCTCTCCTGAAAAATGGAGATCATAATTCCTAATTTATAAGCTTATTGTGGAATTAAATAAATATAAAGTGTCTTGCATGGTGCATATTATAGTAGATATGGAATGTGTTAACTCATGTACTGCTTTTTCCTGGTCACTACAGGAAACACAGATTATTATGACGTGGTTCTTAACTTCAAGGTACTTATAACTTGGCATAAAAAGAATAGCTTTCTTTTTAAGGGCTCCTACTGTAAAGCATAATATAATCAAATGCTGTAAAGCTTTTGATTCCCTGGGTTTTGGAGGTGGTGGTGATGGTGGTGTTTTTAGAGACAGGGTATTGCTATGTTGCCCAGACTGATCTCGCACTCCTAACCTCAAGCAATCCTGCTGCCTCAGCGCCTCTAGTAGCTGGGACTGCAGGCACATGCCACCTAACTGGTTGACTTGCTGATTGATTGATTATAAAGATGAGGATCTTACTTCGTTGTGCAGGCTGGTCTGGAACTCCTGGCCTCAATCTCCTGACCTCAGGTGATCCTCCCACCTTGTCCTCCAAAGTGTTAGGATTATAGGTGTAAGCCACTATGCCTGACTTGATTCACTGTTTTTAAATCCCTGAATTAAGCTGGTGAATTGTAATACCCAGGGGTAGGAAATATGTTTTTGTTTAAAACTAAATGACTTTTAAATTTTGAACTCAAAAGATATCTTACTACCATCTTTAAATACCTGTCATTCGGAAAGGAACCACTTCTGTTTGTTCAGTAACTATCATTAGATTGTATCATTCTGAGAGTATATGTTTAATAGCCAAGATAGTGAATGGTAAATTTTAAATATTCTTTTAAATATTCCTGAGGTAGAAGCTTTCTGTTTGGTGAGAAAATGTTTGACCAGTATGTTGAATATGGAAGTAATTTTCTAGTTAATTTCCTGCTTTTACAAAGATACCAACTTCTTGTAATTTTCTCTAACAGGTATTTATTTACGACACTTAATTCAAGGAATGCTTTGTGTTATTACTGGATGTCCTGGTGCACAATCTCAAATATTTAATTTTTGCACAGAATGAGACTTCCCAGTTTCATTTCTAATCTGGGCCATTTTTCCCCTCAAAAGATAACATGATTTCAGTCACTATGACTGGCATGAATATTCTCCTGCTTTCCATTTTCCTTTGTTGATGCTTAACTTTATCTGGGATAATATTGTTATGATTTCTTGTTTAGGGAATAGATTTGTTTTTTATAAATTGATAATAAATTGATAATAAAAAATGATGCTTTATTTTTTTTCCTCTTATTTTAATATGTAACCTAGATGTTTGAAGCCATGGAATTTGTAAGAAGTGAATTTGATAACCAAGAGCAGTTATCACCTAGAGAGTTATGTAAAAATTACCAATGCCTAGAACTCACCCCATTCCAGTTGCATCAGAAGGAAGACATGGGAATTAGGCATTGGTGTTTTTTAAAAACTCTTCAGGTGATTCTGATATGCAGCCAGGGTAAGAATCACTAGCTTAGAAGGAAGAGTAAGATTGTAGTCATACTTGGGAAAAAATATATTTAAAAAATTTTCTTAAATGGCTAGTATATTGCCTAAATTAAATGCTCAATAAGGGATGAGATTTTTGAAATGTGGCCTGTGTTAATTTCAGTAGACATTCGGAAAGTCTTTCAAACCAATTTTTGTAATATATTTAATTGAAGATGGGGGTCTGGACTTAAATGTAAGTCATTATTTTACCTGAAGCCAATTTCTTTAAAGGTTAAATAATTACCCGAAGTATCCAATTTTCCAAATTTGAACAAACACACAGACACAAAAACATACACACACCCCCGTTTCCTTTGCTCATGTAACATTGGATAGTAAAAATTAAAATCAGTCAGTAGGCTACTTGGCATCCTTGAAGTCCAAAAATTAATCAGCCTTTGGGTACTTGTTGTTAATGTTCCATTAAGTAGTATTTATAGGAAAGATGAATATTATTAAATAGTAAAATATACTTTGCATTTACACTTAGCCTATTGATGTGGCTGTAAATCTTATTTCTTTTAGTTTTGCTCTATTTCTTATTGATCTTTACAATGCATTCTTTAAAGTAATAAAGTGAATCCAAATATACATAGTCACAGGTTTATTCTAATGAGTTTTAATTTATTATACAAAATTAAAGGTTTAATTTAATATTAATAGTAGAAAAACACTTTCTTGTGTGTGCCATAGGGAAAGATAAAAGCATCTAGGCTAAAATTAGCTGTGTTGATTGATAAGCTGGTATGGATTCTGCCACATCCAGCAAAGAAGGTACCATTAAATTATACAGTTTAGCTCTGTGCATTAGGAATTTGACTTCCATTTGATGTTAACGCATATACTTGGCTTTAAGGACACACTAAAACTCTTCAAAGTTTAATTACATTCAGGCAAAGATTATCTTACCACGATCGCTACGTAGGGAATATTTATTTAATTATTCTTTGCTATCTCTCTTAATCAGTTTTCTCAATTTATCCTTAAAACTTTACTTAAATGCTTATTTTATTATTTGCTTTTTTAAAATATTCAGTGTCAAAACAAAAGTTTTAAATAATTAAGCAGGTATTCTTCTCCCTCTTTTACCTGCTTGATTCTAAATTGCAAGGTCTACCATGTCAAATTTTAGATCATCAGAACAATACTTTGGCATTAAATACCAACTGACTTCATTTTTATTCCATAATCCTTCTCATTGCCACTTTGCAGTTTTCTTCACTAACTCATCTATTTGCCAGTAAGTTTTTCAGTTCCTTCTTCATCTTTTCTTTCCCTTGTATCTGTAAGCACTCCAGTAGATTGCATCACTAGGTTGGATCCTGTGAGCTGTTTTGCTCTTTTCCAAGTGTCTGATTCAGCAGGCCATAGACCGCTTGCCAGAAAATCGCCATTGCTTCTAGGCTGACGCTTGCCTACTTGTTTTGATCGTCTGAGAGATGAGACTTTGTTTGCCAGAACCACAGTTGATAGAAATAGAAGGGTACAGATAAGAAAAAGCACTGCAATTATAATTAAGCAAATTAGCATAGCCACGTTGTTGTTGTTTGCCACACAGACATCCTTTTTGAAAATTTCACCATGACTTTTGCTTGTGTTTTCAATGCTCTCTACTGTTGAAGGACTGTTGCTGACAACAGAAGGTATATAAAGCTCCTGTTCAGATTTAGAAGTAGAAGATACAATGTGAGATATTTCAGGCATGTTTGTAGAATTACCTTTATAATCTACTTCAGGTGTTACAGGGTTTGTGTTAATGTTTTCATTTTGGTTTCTGCCTGTCTTGTTTTGAATAACTGAATCCAAGGAAATAGTATTGTTAGCCCACAGATGGGTATAGTTTGCTTTTGTTTCAGGAGACAAAGAAAAAACTGTTGTCATCAGAAAGGCAAGATGTAAGTAATGTCCTGTGTGTTCCATGTCCATGGGCATCCTGGTGATCTGTTGGGATAGCAATACAATTTGTTAGTTTGTGAAAGAATAATGATCCTAGTTTTGGTAATTATAGTTAAAAGATAGTTGAGATGTTACAAGTAAACTACAAGCTCATGCCTAATATTCGCTACCCTGAATTCCTTCTCAACTGAATTTCTTTCCTATTCAGCTACATATGAAGAAGCATTTTAATTTCTATTACACTTTTAGATACTAGAAGTTAGCATTACAAATATTAATCATTTTAAATGGGATATCATGGCCTTATATAGTTTTCTCCCTTTTAAGCACGCCAGACTTCTGCTTTGAGTCAGTTAGTTCTCCTTTTACTTTTCTGATTCCTTCTTTAAAAAAAAAATTAAGGAGTATTCTTGCTGAAACTACCCACCCTCTAACCTGTCACCAGGTTTTACAGAAATGTGGACTTGAACTTCTTCCTTCATGTATGAAAACAAAATGCAAATTTTTTGGTGGGAAGAGGGGAAGTTTGGTAGCAACCAAAAGAAAATGAATTTCAAATAGGAATTCAAGGTGTTCTTTTTTCTTCTTGGGTGTTTATCCTGAAGCTTAGAATAAAGCTAGTACTTAGACATTCATAAGTATATTTGTAAAAGCCATTTTACTGGGGTGGTTGTCTCTTTTCATTTCTATTTCTCCAGACTGACTGTGTCTGAAGGCAAAGGCATACCAGTTTTCTCAACCTAAAAATCTGGGGGTGGGGTGAGGGGTGGGGAAGCAGGTTTCTTCTGAGTAGTCTTAAAAGTTGAACAAAAGTTACTGGGTTTTTTTACAGCATCACTTATACCTAGCATTTTTTCCGATTTTGACATAATTCTAAAAAAAAGAAAATGTGTAATAAAATAGAAATAGAGCATCAAGATCTTGATGATTTGGGATGAAGTGGCAGATTATAAGCATCTCAACATATAGCTGAAAAAGTTGAATTTCCACTTTGACTTTCAGCTTGCTAGAAGCCAGTACAAAAAGGGGACAAGTTATATTCTAATTTTTTATTATCTACCATATGATTAAAGATTTAAATAGAAATGACATATTTTAGAGTTTAACAGTTCCATGTACCGCTAACCCAGCAGGAAAGATTTATAATTATTATTGAGGTGTTGCATAATATGCCAGTTTGTCTCGAGCTTCTTTTGAAGGAGTGCTTTATTGTTAGCATTTATTTGAATGAACTAAAAGCAAAACTAGATTGTTCTACTGATATTTACTAAATGAAATTGCCTGGTTAAGAACTCTATATATATTATAGAAATTCTTCTCAAATGTACATAGGAGTCCTTTTTTAAAATAAAAATAAAAATAAAAAAGCAGATTCTGACTTAGCTAGTATAGGTAGGGCCTGAAATTCTTTGTTTCCAAACCCACTTCTAGGCAACATGGATGCCACTGCTAGTCAGGCTTTTGAACATCAAGGTTTTATAAGAAATGGTTGTTGTAGGTCATTGGCCAACATTTGTATACTGTTAAAATATAGAAATTGAAAATAAGATGTGATATGTTGACTTATACAAACAAAAGTAACATGTAATAAACAACGCTAACTGCAGACTAACCTCTGAAGTAGTATTTCATATTAATAGAAGGGAGGGAAAACTCTCTATTAAATATTCTAAGATTAAGGTTACTTTTTAGATTATGACCTGTAGTAGACAGTTAAAGACGCAGGCCACTGGCTTTTGTATAATAGTGTTCAGCTTTAATTTTTAAGTTTAGTGACATAAATCTTTGGATATTTCATGATTCTTTCACAAAAACAAATACTTGAAATTGGGTTAGCAAGTCATTTTCATCTTTTTATACTAGACTGGACTTCAGTATTAGATGCTAGAATGATTTAAAGTGGATTATTCTTGTCACATTAGTTCATTAACAATGTAGTATACATCATAGTATTGGTACACATTTTAACAGTGCTTACCACAGGACAGATAATAGGCTTGCTGTTGATTGTCTTCAGCCAGATGTACTGCAATGCCCAGATAAACAAACTGTATGACAAAATGAGACTTTCTCTTACCCTTACAAATGCCTGAGAATTGAGTACTGTTTTTACATCAATTTATACCATGGAGGTCAGGTTGTATTATAAAAAGTTTTCTCATCTCTGGTCATTTTCAATAGAATTTATAATGTCCAAGCATTAGTAATGAGAAATTTATTTTTTAACTTTTGAAAAATAACAAAACATTTCCAGTTTACTTGTAGAATTGAAACTTTGATCCTTCCTAATCCTAATTTAAAACTCCATGGCGATGGTAAATATTTTCATTTCCAACATAAAATTTATGTAATAACACAGAAAAAAAAAACAGTATACATTTTCAGTCACTTATGATTCTAGTTTGTTAGTGAGAGTCTTATACACTTTGATAGGATTTCCTCGAACATTAATCTGTCAAAAGTTAGAAGTGAAAAGGCATAAGAAAAGCCATATATATATGACCTACCTTACAAAATGCTTGGTCAAAATCTGATTATAACCTGATTTTGATAAACCACTTCTTTTCTTCTTATTTAAAGCAGAACAGACTTGTAGATATGAACTTTAAAGTAAATCTGCAGTAAAAAAAAAAGGATATGTGCAGTTAGTTTTCCACTTATAAAACCAAACCACAGATGACACATTTCCTTTCCGCTGCATCTAAAGCACATGTCACGGGGTGGGCGGGGGCGGTGGGGGTGGGAACCGAAAAAACTCCAACTTGTCTAGTTGGCCACTGGCGTGACAGGAGGCTTTGTAGAACAAATCCCCGCCTCCAGAGCAGGGAGGGTTTTCCGCTTAATGTCTTTTGACAGTATGCTCATTCTATAGGCCTGCTATGTTCTTTTGAATGATATGTTAGTATCATTTAAAAGAGGTTTTAAAATGGTATTTTCCCTGCAGTATGTAAATTCTTCTCTAAAAGATTTATTTGAAATCTACAGACTGATTTGAAAATGTGAGTTTGGAGTCCATGGGATATTTGTTAGATAATAGAAACTGTGATATATATTATAATCTTAGAATTGTGGAACTGCAACAATTATTTGAGGAAATAATAAACTTAGATTATATGGGACAGAAAATGCTTTTGTGTGGTGTAGTGTGTGTATACACACACACACTCTCTCTCACTCTCTCCATCAAACATCCTGTCATCACCTCAAATTTAACATGCTGAAACCGTTTAAGAACTGGGTATGCGCTGGATGCAGTGGCTCATGCCTGTAATCCCAGCACTTGGGGAGGGTGAGGCAGGTGGATCACTTGAGGCCAGGAGTTCAAGACCAGCCTGGCCAATATGGTGAAAACTTGTCTCTGCTAAAAATACAAAAATTAGCTGACAGGGTGGTGTGCACCTGTAGTCCCAGCTACTTGGGAGGCTGAGGCAGGAGAATTGCTTAAACCTGGGAGGTAAAGGCTGCATTGAGCCAAGATCATGCCACTGCCCTCCAGCATGGGGGACAGAGCAAGATTCTGTCTCCAGAAAAAAAAAAAAAAGAACTGGGTATGGCAGCACACATCTGTAATACCAGCTACTAGGGAGACGGAGGTAGGAGGATCACTTGAGCCCAGGAGTGCAAATCCAGCCTGGGTAACGTAGCGAGACTCCATCTCTTAAAAATTAATTAAATTGGGAGAGATCCAAGATGGCCGATTAGCAACAGCTCAGGAATGTAGCTCCCAGTGAAAGCGCAGAGAATGAGTGGACGCCGCACTTTCCGACGAATTTTTGTTGCCCACAGACTGGGAGATTCACAGCAGAGGAGCCACATGGGTCGCCAGGGCGACTCTTTTGGCCGGCGCGGCTGTTTTGCTGGTGCCCCAGCGCGGCTTCCCGGTGTGGAGTATACGGGACGGATGGGCTCGGCTGGTCCCATCCCCACAAGGAGAACAGCAATTGGAAGTGCTGAGGACTGAGAGTAAGCACAGCTGAACCTGAGAAGGCCCAGCTCTGTGGGGAAGGGGCGCCTGCCAAAGGAAAACTAAGAAACAGAAAAAACTTCATCACCAACAAGCCGGACATCCACTCA
Organism: Cheracebus regulus; assembly: GCA_963574635.1. NCBI lineage: Eukaryota > Metazoa > Chordata > Mammalia > Primates > Pitheciidae > Cheracebus > Cheracebus regulus. Next base: position 151 of record CAUYQU010030311.1, on the reverse strand, counting down.
GAGACCCATTCTGAAAGTCGGCAATTACAAAGATGACAGGTGGATAAATCCACAAAAATGGGAAGAAACCAGTGCAAAAAGGCTGAGAACACCCGAAATCAGAATGCCTCTCCTCCTACAGGGGATCGCAGCTCCTCATCAGCAAGAGAAC
>CAUYQU010030310.1:0-17105 GCA_963574635.1 Cheracebus regulus | reverse complement strand
ACAAATCCACAAAACATACATTTTTCTCAGTATCAATTATACCTATTTTAAAAGTGACCACATAATTGGAAGTAAATCACTCCCCAGCAATTGCATAGCATTTCACAGGTTTAAATAAAATATTGGTTGGCTGCTTATTTGTTATTTTCATCTCCTATTCCTTCCTGTCTCCATTGTTAAACACAATTATTGGCATAAAAGAGGTTTTAATACGCATTTTTAGACTGTATTCTAGCCTGGGCAATAAATCAAGAATCCCATTCTCTCTCCCTCTTTCTCTTCCTCTTTCTTTCCATCTTTCATTCTTTTTTTCTTTCTTTTGCTGTTTCTTTCTTTCTCCTTTTCTCTTTTTCTAAAATCTCTTCCTCTTTCTTTCTCTTTCATTTTTCTCTTTCTTTTGCTGTTTTTCTTTCTCCTTTTCTCTCTTTTTCTAAAATCTCTTCCTCTTTCTTTCTCTCTTTCAAAAAAAAAGAAATGCTCATCATCACTGGTCATTAGAGAAATGCAAATCAAAGCCACATTGAGATACCATCTCATGCCAGTTAGAATGGCGATCATTTAAAAAATCTGGAGACAACAGATGCTGGAGAGGATGCAGAGAAATAGGAATGCTTTTACACTGTTGATGGAGTATAAATTAGTTCAACTATTGTGAAAGACAGTGTGGCAATTCCTCAAGGATCTAGAAATAGAAATACCATTTGAACCAGCAATCCCATTACTGGGTATATACCCAAAGGATTATAAATCGTTCTATTATAAAGACACATGTACACATATGTTCACTGCAGCACTATTTATGATATCAAAGACTTGGAACCAACCCAAATGCCCATCAAAGATAGACTGGATAAAGAAAATGTGGCACATATATACCATGGAATACTATGCAGCCATAAAAAGGATGAGTTCGTGTCCTTTGCAGGGAATAGATGAATCTGGCAACCATCATTCTCAGCAAACTGACACAAGAACAAAAAACCAAACACCAAATGTTCTCACTCATAAGGGGGTGTTGAACAATGAGAACACATGGACATAGGAAGGGAAATATCACATACTGGGGTCTGTTGGGGAGTGGGGGGCTAGGGGAGGGATAGCAGGGGGTGGGGAGATTGGGGAGGGATAATATTAGGACATATACCTAATGTAGCTGATGGGGGTGGAGGAAGCAAACCTCCATGGCATGTTTATACCTATGTAACAATCCTGCACAATCTACACATGTACCCCAGAACTTAAAGAATAAAAATAAAAAAGAACATAAGCCATTTATCTATCAAAACATATACTATTAATCATCTTTAAAAAAGCAGAACCATTTTTAAAAGATAGTAACTCAATTATGCCCAAAGAAGCAAAGAATGTATAGTTGGAATAAATAATTATTTTTTCTTATTAAGTAATTCAGTTACTCCACATTTTACCAAGTTAAGTGTTAGAAACTCAAGTTTGCTCTCAAATTTGCAGCACTCAAATTTGCTGCACATACTAGACTTATATTCAGCTGCCTATAATAGACACTCAAGTAACAGTAATTCATGCAACATAAAGGTTTAGTTTTCTTCTCTCAATGGACACAAAAGGGTGTTTCTAAAGATAATCAGTCCACTGCAGTCCAGAGGTGAGCAGTGCCAAGATGTCATCAGGGACCTAGGCTTCCCTGCCTTTTTGGCAAATCTTTTGTCATATATGTTTCCATCCTTAAGCTCACCTTATTATCTGAAGATGCCATCTGAAGTATCAGACAACAAGAAAGACGCAAAACTACATTCCATTTATATTTCTAAACATAAGCATGTCAAATGATAACCATTATAAACAAGAGAGACTGCAACATCTAGTGTATTAAACTGGGCACATTCTCACATTGAACAAAATTGAGGTTGCATTAGTCAGGAGGATAATAAAATTGGGTATTAAGCATGCAGCTAACAAACTTTGCCATATATGTATTGGGTATAAAAATAAGAAAATCGACATAGTGATAGAAGTTTAGAAGTAGCCCCTTTTCTCAAAAGTTTCACTCTAGGAGGTTGATACACCTTTTTTTAATATAAATAAGGATGGTCATTTATTTAAATAACATTTTAGAAACTGGCATTGGATAAAAAAGAAAGGTTTTCCAAATGTGAGAGATAAGGAATTTAACAGAATTGGATCAATGGATCCAGCAGTTTCTAAGCCAGAAATATGCAATATATTCTATGTAACTTTTCTAAATACACATATCTAAATGACATAAATTGATTTTCTTATTTGTATATTGAGTTTACCATCTAATCTAATGTAGACATTATTTGTTACCTATGTTACTGAAATACCTTCTCTTATGCTTGTATGTATAACATATATTGATAAGAAAGAGAGATTATATAAGTTATAATTAGGTTTTTCTTTTTTTTTCCACGTATAGATTTTTAATAGTATAAAACAAGTTTTTTTATTTATACAGTGTGGCTTATTAATTATCCATTGTAAAAGTTACAACAGCAACTATTTAAGGCATTTGCCTCATTCCACATGATGTATGATAGTTATTGCAGCCCAAAACACTGATATTTCTCTATTATTCCTTTAAATTTCCATTCTTTTTTATTTAAAATGGGACACAAATTACAGTTTTTATGTTTTACTAACCCGTGTACAATTGGAACTCATGACTGAGGCTAGAATTCCTATAGCAGTAAGACAGATAAGATCAAGAGTTGTCAACAAGAGTTGGACACATCAGATAAAAGTAAAGCCTTTGTAATATGCCAAAATTTACTGAATTGCAAACGTAAAATGGATCGATTTTAAGGTATGCAAAGTATATATCAATAAAGTTACTTTTGTTTTTTTAACAAAGGTAACAGGTTTAATTGACTCACAGTTCAGCATGGCTGGGGAGGCCTCAAGAAACTCACAATCATGGTGGAAGGCAAAGGAAAAGCAAGACACCTTCTTCACAGGGTGTCAGGAAGAAGCATGACCACAGGCGGAACTACCAAACACTTATAAAGCCATCAGATCTCGTGAGAACTCACTATCATGAGAACAGCTTAGGGAAAGCCACCCCCATGGTTCAATTGCCTCCACCTTGTCTCTCCCTTGACACGTGGAAATTATTGTGTTTATAGGGATTACAATTCAAGGTGAGGTTTTGGTTGGAGACACAGCCAAACCACATCAAGACCATTTTAATTACAGTAACTATTTTAGTAACCTTATTCTCCCCAGTAACCTTGTGCTGCATATACACAAGGGTTGTGGGTTGAGACACCTCTTAAGCAAATCTTTATACCCAAATGAACAGCAAAAGAGACAGGTTTGGTGGATAGAAAAGTTTTTAAAAAACAAAAATGTCGATAAGCAAAAAAGAGAGAGAGACACTACAAAAACTCTTGCAAATGTGCAGGGAAAAAATAAATTTAAATTTCTTTACCCAGTTCTCCACAGAACAAAAGGCTCACACCTGGTGACTGAAAAATAAATGCTTGGAACAAGAGATAAGAGAACTATTTTAATGTCTCCAAAAGCAAAGTTATGTCATTGTTATTGCAATGTTATTGCAACAGAACAGAAGCAGGAAAAATATTCAATAAAGGTTTCAGTCAAGTCAAGCAAAATATGAATTAGAGTATGGGGATCCTTCTCTCTTTGGAAGATTAAATTACTAAAACCCAGTGCTGGCTTTGATTTTTTGACTTCCTTCCCAGAAGTTTCCCAATGGTCTGTGCTCTCTGGAAAACAAGATCCAACCATTCAGATAAAAGTCCATCTTTCCTCTTCTCCCTTCTATGCTGCACTCCCAACTTACGTGGGAAGGTCGAGTTCCCGTCAGCAAGACTGTGAGTCCCTCTTCAATTGCACTGCTATAAAGGGAGCACTGGGGCAGGGAGGTAAAAATGATAGAGATTGTGGGCTGCTCTTACTGCGAGGGAAAAAACTCTCCTGGAAAATGGAGCTGGAACTTGTTCTTTCAGAGATTAGGAGGACATGATACAAAGTTAGTGAAAACTGAAATCTCCAAACCAAACCGAAAAAAGAGAAATCACGAACTAGAAAAGGTAGCTGGGAAGGGAGAGAATATGATGCAATCTGGGGAGATGTGAAGAGGTTAACGAAGCACTCTCCTCCTTCCCTAGAAATTCCCACCTGACCGTTAATAACAAGGGAGTTACACCTGTGTGTGGCAGCGGGCAGCCAGTGGCCACTGAGGAGGAAAGAATCACAGAAAAAAACAGCTTTACTCTAGCTCCAGGATAAGGTGAGGAAAAAATCCTTCCTGAGAAATTTCAACCCTATCTCCGCTGGCTTCCATTGTCTCTGCTCAGAGACAAACAGCTGCCAGGTAAGCCTTGTGAACAAGGTGGAAGAACAAGTAAGTAGAAACTGACAGGGCAGAAAGCAGAAGTGAAGAATCTCTCCCACAGAAAGACCTGCCTCTCTCCAGGAGAAGCCAGAGGCCTGAAGCCAGGCAGGGATTAGGTGGCATATAAGAGGGATCTGTGTGTTAAGGCTTGCCACAGTTTAACTGGTCAAATAAGGAGCTATCATTTGTGGATAATGTAAGTTTGCCTTAGATAATATCATCAAACTTGATTTCCTAAAAGCAAAAGACCACTGCATAGCTCAAAATTCTATATTCCTAGGATCTCTGCCACAAGGCCATTGTGTCTCTTTGGTCTGAGATCTATACCAGCCTCTGAAATCTCCCTAGGTACTAGAATAGAGAGAGAAGCCCAGGAGTAACAGGGCATGCTATTTGACTCATTCAGGCAGGGCTCAAGAAACATGCTTTCAAAAAAGTGAGGAAATAGCCATGGAAATAATGGAGCACCAACTGGATTGAATGATATCCACAATGAGGTGGATGGCTTTGCAAGGCTGAGTCATCTAGATGATTCATTCCCAGGTCCTTCTCAGGCCTCTTCTGAACTTTTCACTGAAATCTGAGGCATGTACACTTCTCATGCTCCAGATCCCTTTGAAGAGACATTATTCAGGGAAAGGCAGCTTCTGCGCTTCCAGAGCCAGGTTTCTGTGGTCACCCAGGCATGTTATCTCAAGAGAAAGACAGAGAAATCCATGTCTTCTGATAGAAAATCCTCCTTTGCTCATGGGTATGAGTAACTGAGTAAGTCCAAACTCTCAGTAGGGTAACACTTTTCATTTTTAACTCACATCTGTCACTCTCATAGCACCAGCCTGATCTGCCTCTTTCCATCTTTTCAGGGACCCAGATAGGAAACATATGATTACTGCTGACTTCATAATAGGAAATTGGAGGCCTTACCATGAGAGCATAAGTAAACAGTGGTAAAAGGGTCAAAGCAAACTTCTACCTCCAGCTCTAGTTGTGAAGACAAAAGTATCAATATTTCATGTTTCCTTTGTTTTTACAACCTTATCTTTACCCTACTTATTTTCTCTACTTTCTTGATATTTTACATGAACTTATAAAGCTTCTTCTTTTCCATAAATTCCCTGGTAGAGTTCACTTTAAATGTTCTTTTTAGTCTTCCGTTAAAACTTCATAATGGAACCACCAATCTTGGAAACAGAAAACCTAGACTATAGTCATCACTCTGCCACTTTCTACTTCTTTGACCTCAGGCAAGCAATGGCTTCTTTGACATTTGCCTGCCTCAGTTGGCCTAAAATAAAGCCAAGAAATTGGTCCAATGTGTGTCTCTTGATTAAGGATCAAATAAAAGTGTATATTTAGGTCTTTTTATGTTTCTGTCATTATCATTTTTGTCTCATCCAATCCACTATGTAATGAGTCAAGCATATTTGCTGCCAAGTCTTGGAAGTAGCCCATTTATACTTGAGGCCTCTCCTCCCAAGAGCTTAGTAACATGAACTAATCTCCTCCAGCAGGAAGATAGGGAAATTCACCAGTGTCTCTCTGGTATCTATCATGAGTTATGAGTATCTATCTGGCTCTTCATATGGCAATCACACAGCTGTTTCTCCAATATGTCTCAGGACTCCCAAGTAAGTTATGTGTAGAAGAAAACCCCGAGCTGGGATTATCTGCCGTTGTGAGATTTGACATCCCTATTCTTTCTCCTGTTTTTCTAAAAGCAGTGCCAAGGATGGGAAGACCTTCATTATCCTCCTCTCTTCTGCCTCTCTTAGTGCTGGCCTTGACAAGCTTCATCTTGATAAGCTGGGTATGGACTGCCACTGACTGCACCATAGCAGATAGCGCCCTGTTGCCTAACCTCTCCTACTACATCTCATTCTGTTCCTTGCCACCAGGACTGCACATTTTTGCATCATGCTCCAATGTTAAAGACCTACCTCAGACCCTGACAGCAGTGCCCCAGGATCTAGAAGCATTATGTCTTCAAGGCACAGTTCCCATCCTGCCAGCTGATGCCTTTGGTCACTTCCCCTCCTTACAGCCTCTGAAGCTACAGCTGGACATCATCAGGATTACATCTAGGGCACTTCAAGATTTGGAACAGCTATAGCACCTTTCATTTAAGCATCATGCTCCCTGTTGCCTGAGTCTGTTCCTCTTTCCAGATGTGCTAGAGCCCCATGGATTCCTCAACAGCCTTTCTTTTCAAGGTTACTGCCTGAAAAATAGCCAGACATCCAAATGCTCATCAGCCTTAGTCATCTGACCCTGAGGCACAGCTGTTTGACAGGGCTGCAAGAACTACAAGGGCTTTTCCCAAACCTTATTCCTGATTCCTCTTCCACAGCCAGCCCCAGACCATGGTCAGATCCCTCCTGGAGGTGCTGAATCTATCTGCCAACCTGCAGCTGAGCCAGGTGGGTGTCAGAGCCTTGTATGGCATCCGGCTCTATTCCCTGAGATCTGATGGCACCCCACTAAGTGCATTAGGCCTTTTAGATTCAGGACTGGTCCACCTGGCCTCCCTCTTCCTTGTGGATACATGTATTAAAATATTGCCTGGGAATGTGACAAGTTACTTTGAGCTTTGTGCACTCAACCTTGAGGAAAACCAAATCCAGAACATTGAGCATGGGGATCTTCCAAGTTGCCACTCCCTGGAACTCCTCAGCCTTCATGCCAATGGCCTGTGGTTTCTTTCCACTAGATTCCCAAGCACCCTGCCCCAACTTCAGAGGTTCACCCTGTCCATGAATAAGCTGGATCCAACCTTGCTCCCAGAAGGGCTGGTAAGCTCAAACCTGAGAGTGCTAGATCTATCCCACAATGTGCTCTGTGTTCTGCCCTACAAGGCCTTCTCCTCTCTTCCTCAACTCTAGGAGCTCTGGCTGAGTGGTAATAACATCTCCAACTTATCCAGTGAGAGCCTGAAGGGTCTGAGGTGACTGAAGAACCTAGATCTGAGTTGCAACCAAATTAAGGTGCTAAATTCAGGCTAGATTTCCTCTCTTCCTGCTCTCACCTCACTGAACCTCCTGGGCACCCATTTAGAGCATATCTCAGGCAGGTAACTTCACTGTCCCCAGAAGTTGAGCCATGTGCATCTGGGTTTTCCTGAGGTGATGGTGATCTACCATCCCTAGCCTCGAGCACTACTCAGCTTAGAGGTATGAGAAAAACAGTACATCCAGTTTAGCGTCCCCAGTGGAGAACCCTTCTTGTTCTTGGAGAACCTTACCTTACAGACTTCCTATGTGCTGCTGGTTTTGAACAACACAACCATCCGTTTCCCTTCCCTGTGTTACTTCACCCTGCAAGGCTACGGCCCCTCCATTTTCTTAAGCCAACAATCCCAGAGATTCTTCCCACAGCTTCCTCTCCTGGAGCACTTGCACTTCTGGTCTGATCATGAGGGTGCAGAAAATGTGTGTCTATTTGGGATTCCCAGACTGTGATTGCTGAAGCTGCGAGACCTGGACTTCTCCTATGTGTCAAGGTTAGTGAAGCTGAAGATGCTACTACAGGAGCTACCTGCTTTACAGGTGATGGCTTTGAGCATCCTAAACCTAGGGAAACTCTCAGTCTCTAGCTTCAGAAACTTGGGATGCCTCCAGCTGCTGCTCAACTCTGAATGGGCCCTGGGGTTGGACAGCAGCCTCCAGAAGCTAATCCCCCAGATGCCTCAATATGTTTATTACTCAGATGTTACTTTGACCTGTCAGTGTGAAAGCTCTTGGGTGGGACCCTGGCCAACCTTTGTGTATGGTCTGGAGAAATCCATCTGCACGGCCAATGCTTCTGACTACTCCAAGAGTCCACTGCTCTCCTTCCTTTCTGGTCACTGCCCATATAATGCTGAGTTTCAGGGGTTTCTTGCCAGCTTCAGTCTGGTGCTTCTGCTGACCATCCTTCCATTGCTTCACTGTCCCAAATAGCCATGGCCTCACCATCTGTGGACTATCTTTCATGCCTGGTAGTGGAAATTGTGTGGGTGAGGACCCAGAAGCCAATTCTACTATGATGTTTTTATATCCTACTGTAAACAAGACCAAGCCTGGGTGATGGAAAAACTGGTTCCTGCCCTGGAGAAACCTCCCCCAGCTGGTGAGGGCCTAAGACTCTGCCTGCCTGAGAGGGACTTTGGGGTTGGGCAGCTCAAGATGATACAATGGCTGCCAGCATGGAGAGCAGCAGAGCCACTCTCTGTGTGCTCAGCTGCCAGGCTCTGGGCAGTCCCTGGTGTAACTTGGAGTTAAGGCTGGCCACCTACCACTTGGCGGCCCACCCCAGGACTGCTCACTTCCTGCTGCTATTTCTGAAGCCTACTGATCAGCAGCAGCTGCACAGCTACCACCTAACTTCAGAAGGAGGACTATTTTGATTTATCACAAGGTGAGGTTGAGTGGGATGCCTTCTGTGAGCCACTGCAGAGAAGGCTAGGGAAAGCCAAATGATAAAGAGAGGAATAGAGGCTGTGAGAGGTTTAACCAGGCAGAAATCTCTCCCAGCAGGGGCCTCGACGCCACCACATAACTGGAGGGAGGGCTCACACAGGTGGTCTTCAGGCAGGGCTCACTCCAAGCCCACTTTCTACACTGAAAATGATAGTTGAAAACAACATATTTGAAAGCACCAGGAAACAATGTTTTCATTCAAAAAACAGTTCTGATATCTGCTAGTCCTCTCACACCAGGCATTCCGTTAAAAAATAACGTGCAAAAATGGTTTGTAGAATGCTATGTGCATTTTTCAGAATGAATTCCTTCTGCCTCCATTGAAAGCAATATGTTCACTTGTTTGATGAAAAGCTACTTTATTCCGGAGGAATGAGCCAAGAATCAATGAGCTATTTGTCAGTGTCTAAAGCTAAATTGCAAATTCAGAGTTTAACTCATGAGGTTCTCACAATAGTAGTATTACATGAGTGAGAACAATAGTTGTGATCCTATATTACATATGAGGAATCCAAGGACATAAAGGTTAGATGTGAAGGGCTGAAACTCAGCTTTGCAAAACTTTAGAGTTTAAGAGCCAATAGATGAAAACAAGCCCACAAATTAAATAGAGGAGTTGTAGCCAGAAAGGTGGGGATTTTCTGGGAAATCAGAAAGTAAAACAGAGTTCTCACTGAAGCCAAAGGAAAAAAAAAATATTGGAACAGCAGTGCTGAATTCTGCTGAGAAGAGGTATATCTTGAAAAAAAAAGTCTGTAAGACTTAGAGACATGAATGTTATTGGTGATTTCTGCAATGGCCATTGCAGGGGTATTGTGGGGAGAAAACCACATTTAACTATATTGAATGTGGTGAGGGCATAAGGAAGAGATTAGGCTTCCTTGCTGTCTCTTAAGCATGCCAGGCATACCCGCCTTGTGGCACCTATACATACCATCTCTTCTGCCTGGGACACTCTTTCGCTAGGTATTTCTATTTCTTGCCCCAACACTTCCTTCTTTTCCCAAATATCACCCTTTCAGTGAGGCCTTCCCTGACTAGTTATTGAAAATTACACCCAGTGGGGATAGGGAGATATTGGTTAAAGAGCTCAAAGTCTCAGCTAAACAACATGAATAAGTTCTGGAGATCTACTGTATAGCATGGTGACTGTAATTAATAATAACATATTGTACAGTTGTCTCTTGATATCTAGGGGAGACTAGTTCCAGGACACCCTGGAGACAATAAAATCAGCAGATGCTCAACCGCCTCCTATAAATGGCGCAGTATTTGCCTATAACCTGCACACATCCTTCCATGTAGCTTAAGTAGGCTCTACATTACTTATAATAGCTAAAACAATGTAAATGCTATGTAAATAGTTGTTATACTATATTTATAAATTTAAATTAGTTTTGTTACATTGTAATTTTTTTCCAAATATTTTCCATCCATGACTGATTGAATCTGCAGATGCAGAACCCCAGTTACAAAGGGCCAGCAGCATATTTGAAAATTGCTAAGAGAGTTGATCTTAAATGTTCTCACAACAGTAAACTGGCAAGCATGTGAGGTGACAGATATGTTAATTTAGATTAGTTTGATTTAATCATTTTGCAATGTATACATATATCAAAATATCACCTTGTATGCCATAAATATATACAATGTTTGGCAATTAAACCTTAATTAAGCTGAGGGAAAAATGCACCCCTGCTACCTCCCACACACACTTCCTATTGGCCTGACCTTTCTAAGTTTTCTCCATCTTTACTCATCACCCCCACAGCACACCATATAGCTGATCCCCTGTCTTTCCCATTAGAATATAACTTCCATAAATCAGGAATTTTTTTCCATTTTGTTCACTGCTGTATTCATGAGCATTTAGAGTAGTGTCTGGAATGTTAACATTATTATCATTAAAGTAACTAATCAATTATTAATATTAAAAATAAATATAAATATAAACATGTATATTAAATTTTACATTTAAATGCAGTTATGAGTCCAACTATAAATATAAGTGTAGATGGGAGAAAAAAATCTTAAATGGTGTTATCCTTACATTCTTTTTACCAATGTTTTCTCACATTTGTCTACAATAAATTTCTACACTTGTATAATATTGAGAGTAAATATTTCTTAAGAAAAATTAACCTGAAGAGAGAGCTCAAAAGAGGGAAATAATTCACAAATAATTGCTATGAAGGCTATGCATGGAAAGGGCAGAAGGGAGGTGGAGGGAGTGCAGAGAGGTGTGGGCTGAGTCTGAGCCTCAGGCCCTTTTCAGCACAAAACTCCACAGACTCCCACTCCACCCCTGCTGTTCACTAAGCTTAGGCAATTACCTTAGTGTACCAGTGTTTTTTCACTGCCCAACATATACTGATTTAAGGACTCAAGACTCTGACTTGAGAAAACCTAAAGTATGAAGTTACCTCAAAGGGGGGTGAGACTCTAAGGAGTCTCAACTATATATTCCTCAATTCATTCTCATCTCAAATTAGTTACAATCTGATACAACATATTAGGAGACAGGAACAGCAGAATGGTAAAAATCAAACCTCACTTCAAAGATGGTAAATTATTGCTCTCAGATTAGTATTAACTGACACAGTATGTGTGGTGAGTCTCTTCTCTTCCTCTTCCCAAGTTACAGAAGAGAACATGAAAGACTAGGAGCCATACACATCACCCAGGGAAGGCAGAGTGAAAGGGAGTCCAGGTGTCCTGAACTGCACTGCTCACAGAGGGGGCCTGTCCCACAACAAGCTGGGTTATTTCTATCTATTCTTACCTGACAAAAAGGGTCTGGGCACCTTGGTTCCACTGCAGTTGGGTAATTTTATTCCAACTGGTTTTGGGTGCTAGTTTCTGCCAAATGGTCAAATTCAGAAACCCAATCAGGACTTCAGTCTCCACCTCAAGCTCTTAGGTTAGCTAATTAATGGCTTCTTGGTCCTCAAGGAAGGATTTGTTGTTTTTGTTTGCTTGTTTGATCGGCTGTTTGCCATTGCATTAAAATTCTTTGTCTTACCCAGAAATTGATGAATTCAAGGCTATCTCGGCACATTTTGTGATGTGGTTTGAGCCCTCCAGAGTGTTAACTGAGACCAGCTACTAACTATAGTTTAGTGAAGACAGTGAGCTTGCTGGAAATGTCACAGAGGATTGGTTGCCATGGCAGTGATTGTCAGACGAGGTCACAGACCAGGGTGTAAGAGAAAGAAAAAAAATGCAGGAAGAGCTGAAGCATAATATTATAGTAATATATATGTACATGTAATATATAAAATAAATATCTAAACTTACAGCGGAGTAATGTGTTGAAACTTGAGGGGAAAACTGCTTTTTGACAAAGATTTTCCAGCATCTTCTTGGAGAAATGTGGTTTCATGGAAGAATGGTGTCTGAGCTTCATTTTGTCTTACTCTAAAAGTAAAAGGAATGGGACTGATTTGGAAGCACACAGACTATTGTAATACCAATACATTTATAAAGGAAACTAGGTAGCCATTTAAATGACAGGAAATCAACAGGTGTTTCTGTAACAGATTATTGAGTTGAATGTGAAATGGTGTTAAGCCTTAAATATTCCAGGGGCTCCTGCAAAGTGTAAACTTAGCGTTTCCTTGAGTTAGCACTGAAAGGAGGGTAGGACTGAGGGAAGAAAGAAGGAATCTAGTTATCTTGTAAAATGACGCTGGATGAAGTTTGCTCTAAATGGCTCCCAGCATCCGTATGTGGAAGGCGGGCAGAGTGTGTGAACTTCAAAGCCCCTGCAGGGCTTCAGCTGGTTAGAATGAAATGATGAGGGTTATTCTGCCACCTTGCGGCTCTGGGCCAACATGCCAGGGCTTGGAGAAGGAAGGGAGGAAATGACAGAATCACAGAGTTGCCTGACTGAAGAAGGAAAGTGCAGAAACACATCCTCTTCTCTCCTCCCCATGGAAGCCAACTTGCCCATCACTTGATTAGCTAAAAGTGAAAAGGGCTTAAACTTCAGCCCTTGAGTGCGATTTTGCTGATAGAGCCCTCCTAAGACTTTTGTCCTACCAGAGTAGCTTGTTTCATGGTGAACTCCTTGTGATCAAAGAGTAATTAATCTTGTCTCTCCAAAATCTAAAGTTCAAATCCTTATTCATTAAATCTGCCTGTTTATCAAGTATAGTGCTTTACTAACAAGATTATTTCAGAAATAAGCAAACAAAAGAAAAAGACCTATACTGTTTGTATTTTGAGTACAGGGGCACAATCATGGCTCACTGGAGCACTGACCTTGTGGCTCAAGTGATCCTCCTGCATCAGCCTCCCCAGTAGCGGGGACCACAAATATACACCACCAAGCCCAGATAGCAGTTTTTATGTTTTTTCTTTGTTTTTTTTTGTTGTTGTTGTTGTATTTTGCAGAGAAGGGGGTCTCCCTAGGTTGTCCAGGCTGGTCTCAAACTCCTGGGATCAAGTGAACCTCCCATCTTGACCTCTTAAACTGCTGAGATTATGGAAATGAGCCACTACATCTGCCCAATATTTTTGACCAGAGTAAAGAAAAAGCATAAACATTCAATAACAGAAGCCATATTCAGATTAGCTATAATTTTCACTAGAACCACCCCAATCTCTTGAAAGATATAACATCAAATTAAATGTAGCCAAATCTAATTGCTTCACCTCTGATGTTTTTTTTTTTTAACCACTTGGGAAGGGTAATGCTTCTCTCACATTTTGTGTATAAAATCTACTGGCACAGAGCCTGCTAGGGGAAGGCTCGGAAACTTGAATACTAAATAGGATCCCAGGTGATTCTTACACACACTGAAGTATAAGGGTCACTGCACTATTCCAGTGACCATGGGTCCCCTCTGGTTGGCCTGTAGGTGTGATCAAGGGGAACAACTTTCCAAACCACCACATCTGAGGAATAAGAGGAGGCTGGGAGGTTACTTTTAGCAGGTGATTGGGACAGTTCTCAAATTTATTTGTTAACGTTCATTTTAATTATCACATATGAAAGAAGAAGCACATATGAGGAAAGGAGAGCTCCAGGGCCCCATGATAATTCAGTATGCCAGAAGAGAACACAGAGAGACAATTAAGTGAAATCACAAAAATGATAGATGAGCAAGGTAACAATATTGAAATAAAGATATAGAAATTTTTTAAAAAGAAACAATTAGAAATTATGGAGATAAGAATTCTACGGCCAAAATGAAATAGGGAGGGTTCGGGTGTAGACTTGATCAAATAGAAGAAGGAATCAGGTAATCCAGGCACTAGTCATTTGAAATTATATAGACAAAGGATGAAAAGAAAAAAGAATTTAAGAAAAGAGCAAATGAACCTACGAACTTACAAGACATCATAAAGTGAAATAATATACCAATCACAAAAGTTCCAGATGGAGGAGAGTAAAATAAGAAGGAAAGTACAGTGCTGGCTAAAAACTTGCCAAATCTGTAGAAGGAAAAGGACATACAGATACATGAGGCCAAATGGAACCCAAACAAAACAAATTCAAGAGAAGTCCACAGAAAGACACATTTTAAAATTAAAGGTCAAAAGTACAACAACAAAAAAAGTGAATTTTGAAGCAGCAAGACAATGCTGAAAGAGAAAATTCTCAACTAACAATGAAATTTCTGGAAAAACTGTTCTTCAAAACTGAAGAACAAATAATGACTTTCCCAAACGAAAGCTGAGACAACTTCATCATCACTAGATTTGTCATAAAATAAATGACATTTGAGTTCTTAAACTCAAATAAAAGATAAGTAGCAAAACTAAGCATATTAAAACAAAATTTACCGGAAACGTAGTTATTTAAACAAATACAACATAGTGCAACATTAATGATGATGCAAAAATTACCTTTTACTAACATGAAAGTCACAAGACAACATAATAGAAATTATTATAACTACAGAAGTATAATAGTAGATATACACATATAAAAGAACTAATTGTGACACATATAAAAGAAGTGATTGTGACAACAAAGTAGGGGGAAGTAAAAGTGTAGAGTTTTTAATGTGATTAAAGTTGAGTTGTAAAAATGGCCAAATAGAAACAGCTCCGGACCGTACTTACCAGCGAGAGCGACACAGAAGAAGAGTGATCTCCACATTTCTAACCAAGGTACCAGGTTCATCTTAATGGGACTGGTTGGACAGTGGGTGCAGCCCAAGAAGGGCAAACCAAGGCAGGGTGGTGCATTGCCCCACCCAGGAAGTGCAAGGGGCCAGAGGACTCCCTTTCCTACCCAAGGGAGGCCATCAGAGACTTTTCCCGACGCTCCGCACTCCAGCTTAGTTACTGAGTTTTTCCCGTCGTCTATACAGCCCACAGACTAGGAGATTCCCACCAGTGCTGACAACACCAGCACCACGGTTTCCAGCACAAAACTGGGTGGCCATTTTAGCCCAGGCTGGAATGCTTGCAAGACATAACTGCCCATTCCCCTGAAAAAAAGGGGGCTGAAGGCAGGGAGCCAAGTGATCTGACTTGGCAGGTCCCACCCCCACAAAGACCAGCAAACTGAAACCCACTGGATTGAGATTTTTCGCAGCCAGCACAGCAATTTGAGCTTGACCTGGGGTGGTCAAGCCCGGAGAGCGGAGTGGCTCCGCCATTACCAAGGCAGTTCTAACCTTGCCTGTGTAAACAAAATCACAAGGAAGTTTACACAGCAGCTGGACGAAGCCCCCCTAGCAGCTCAGCAAGGCCTCTGCAGGCAGACTGTGACTAGACTCCCTCCTTGCAGGGCACGGCATCTCTGAAAAAAGGCAGCAGCCTGTCAGGGACTTATAAATAAAGGTCCACCTTCCCAGGACAGAGCACCTGGGAAAAGGGGCAGTTGTGAGTTCCACTTCAGCAGACTTAAACATCCCTGCCCAGCAGCTCTGAAGGGAGTAACAGAGCTCCCAGCATAGCACTTGAGCTCTGATAAGGGACAAACTGCCTCCTCAAGTGGCTCCCTGACCCCTGTATATCCAAAGAGATGATTCATATGGGAGAGCTCTGGCTGACATCTGGCTGGTACCCCTCTGGAACAAGGCTACCAGAGGAAGGAACAGGCAGCAATCCTTGTGGTCCTCAGCCTCACAGGTGATTCCCAGGCAAGCAGGGTCTGGAGTGGACCTACAGCAGTCCTGTAGCAGAGGGTAGGACTAACAGTCCTGACTGTTAGAAGGAAAACTAAGAAACAGAAAGAAATAGCTTCGACATCAATAGAAAGGATGTAAACTCAGAGACCCCATCTGAAAGTCACCAATGTCAAAGACCAAAGGTAAATAAATCCACGAAGACGGGAAGAAACCATCATAAAAGGATAAAATCACCAAAAACTGGAACACCTCTCCTCCTCCAAGGTATCACAAATCCACACCAGCAAGGGAATAAAACTGGATAGAGAATGACTTTGACAAATTGACAGAAACAGACTTCAGAAGATGGGCAATCACAAACGTCTCTGAGCTAAAGGAACATGTTCTAAACCAATGCAAAAAAACTACAAACCTTGAAAAAAGGTTAGATGAAATGCTAACTAGAATAACCAGCTTAGAGAAGAACATAAATGACTTGATGGAGCTGAAAAACATAGCACAAGAACTTCACGAAGCATACACAAGTTTTAATAGCTGAATCGATCAAACAGAAGAAAGGATATCAGAGATTGAAGATCAACTGAATGAAATAAAATGAGAAGGCAAGATTAGAGAAAAGAGTGAAAAGAAATGAAGAACGCCTCCAAAAAATATGGAATTATGTGAAAAGTCCTAATCTACATTTGATCAGTGTACCTGAATGTGACAAGGAGAATGAAACCAAACTAGAAAACACTCTTCAGGATATTATCCAGGAGAACTTTCCCAACCTAGCAAGGCAGGCCAACATTCAAATCCAGGAAATACAGAGAACACCACAAAAATACTCCTCAAGAAAAGCAACCCCAAGGTACATAATCATCAGATTCACCAGGGTTGAAATGAAGGAAAAATACTAAGGGCAGCCAGAAAAAAGGGTAGGGTTATCCACAAAGGGAAGCCCATCAGACTTACAGCAGATCTCTTGGCAGAAACCCTATAAGCCAGAAGAGAATGGGAGCCAATATTCAACATCTTAAAGAAAAGAACTTTCAACCCAAAATTTCATATCCAGCCAAACTAAGCTTCATAGGTGAAGGAGAAATAAAATCCTTTACAAACAAGCAATTGCTGAGAGATTTCATCACCATCAGGCCAGCCTTACAAGAGTTCCTTAAGGAATCACTAAACATGGAATGGAACAACCAGTACCAGCCACTCCAAAAA
>CAUYQU010030308.1:0-22950 GCA_963574635.1 Cheracebus regulus | reverse complement strand
ATAAAAGAGGTTTTTAATACCCATTTTTAGACTGTATTCTAGCCTGGGCAATAAAACAAGAATCCCATTCTCTCTCCCTCTTTCTCTTCCTCTTTCTTTCTTTCATTCTTTTTTTTTTTCTTTCTTTTGCTGTTTCTTTCTTTCTCCTTTTCTTTTTCTAAAAAAAAAAAAAAGGTATGTTTGTTTGTGTGTGTGTTCTAAGAGAAACAGCTTTAGGTAAACTGGGTTTATTCATGTAAAAAACATGAATGTCAACAAACATTAGTGCAGTTCTTAATGAATTATGTGTTGTATATTATACATATACATATATAACTACATATACCTAATTAGAAGTATTGGTATTTGAGATTGTTCTAAATTATAATTAAAAATAAGACATATATAACCTAGGCTTTAAAGGGAACACGAAAACAACTGTAATTTTGGATCTTCACACAGTTATTTGTATTAACAAATTTTTTATGTGTTATATAATTTGTAAAGTAAGGATAACATTATCTCTCAAATAGAAACAGAACAGTCATTTTATAGCAATGAATAAAATGAGAAGTCTCTGAGAAAGTAAATTTTAACACAGTAAAAAACACTGCTAGTTGGAATACTGCCTTCTCAAGAATAAAACCAAGTATCTTTCAAACTAAACAATTTTTCAATTTTGAAAAGGAAAAATAAATAATAAGTGCATTGATTTAAATGACCAGAATGTCATTTACTTTAAAAGACCTTTCTTTTTACCTAGAGCAACCAAATCAATCAAACAGTAAAGAGGACAGTGCAATAATAACTGTAAGACAAGGTTTCATGGAAGATGAAATACTGGCTGTATAGAAGATCTGTGTTCCATAGACTTTGTTTTCTTTGAGGTCTTCCAACCCAATAGTAACTAGGTCCAGCTAGCTTAGCTTATGAAATCTGACAAGGGCACAGCCCATGGCAATAAGGATGCAGGATAGTGATTTTATTTCTTATTTTATTCATTGCAGCCCCAGGGAGAGAGATAACGAGAACAGGAATGAAATTCAGGTCTCCTATATAAAACACTGCAGAACATTACCACTAGGTCACCAGGGGGGAAAAGGAAGAAGATAATTTATTCTACAGGAGTTTGTTACAATATTTATGGCAGAAAATTATTTGTTTTGGCTTACCTGATGAAATTAGAACCTTACTCTCATTAACCATAAATTTGAATGATTGTTTTCACAAAAAAATTGTTTGATATCTGCTTACTAGATTTAAAATATTTAACTACATTGTTTTGGAAATTGAAAAAAAGACTATCACCAACTTAACTTACAAAATGTCAGGCAGTTATAAAATAATCAGAAATAATTTTTAAAATTTCACCTAATCTTCCTACTACTTGGATATTTGTCATCTTCCATTTATTCCTATAAAATTAAAAAAGAAAAGAAAAGAAAAATACTATTACCTAATATTCTTGTGAGGTCAAATGAGCCACTCCATGAGCACACAGGACAGTATATGACATTCAAAAGATGTTAAGAATGATGAAAATTTTATATTTCCCCTATTTGACATGGAATCATGAGCAAAATCAACAGTGTTTTCTACTACACTATTTTTCTGGTATATTATGGTGTAACCCCTATAGACATAGACATAGGGGTTACAGAGACATAGGAGTTATACACAGACATACTAGGCTCTGTCTCTCGTCATTCACTGCCATGACATAAACCCAGGGAATCCTTTCTTAGAAGCTCATCTCTCAACTGTATTATTTTACATGAATAGTTTGTGAGATCTTGCAGGTTATAAATACTGGACAAAACAAAAACTAGTCAGGGAGACTAACAGATAAACTCTTGGAGAAAAAAATCAACTTCTCTCTTTTTTGTTTTTTTTGAGACAAAGTCTCGCTTTGTCATCTAGGCTGGAGAGCAGTGGCGTAATCTCAGTTTACTGCAAGCTCCACCTTCTGGGTTCAAGCAATTCTCCTGCCTGAGCCTCCCGAGTAGCTGGGATTACAGGCATGTGCCACCACATCTGTGGTTCTATGTAAAACGTCATTAAAAAAAAGTGTTCCTTTGTACTAGGGTACGAAGAATACAAGGGAGAGAGAGAGGAAGGAAATCAGCATGGCTAATTTTTGTATTTTTAGTAGAGACGGGGTTTAGCCATGTTGGCCAGGCTGGTCTCGAACTCCTGCCATCAAATGCTCTGCCCACTTTGGCCTCTCAAAGTGCTGGGATTATAGGCATGAGCCATCACGCTCAGCCAGAGTCAACTTCTTAATGCAAACAGCAGAGAGGGTAATTGGGATATATATTTATCTCTACTTTGGTTTATACTAATAAAAAGGAGAAAAAAAACCTTAAGCAAACTTTGGAAATGACAGTAGATACCAAACAAGGCAAGAATAAGAGGAAAACTTCATGTTTTAGAGTTTCTGATTTAATGAAATGTTTTTTTAACACATATTCTCTTATCTCTAAGGTAGAAAGGGAGATAATTTCATACTTTTATAAGATACGAAATGATAAGAAAACTAAAACCCAGATCATAAATAATAAATGATGATGTCAAACTAGAAATTAAGTCTAGCAACTTTTAGAGACCAGGATTTTGTTTCCCACTCTTTCTGATTATGCTCTCTCAGCAGAAGTCACCATGACTAATAGGGTGCTTGATTAACTTAACAAGTACTTACTCAGAATCTAATGTGTGGACATTTCTATGGTAAATTCAACCACAGAAGCCACAGATACAAATTCCAATGAGAAAGAGAATACAGGCGTTGAAACAAAGAAATCTAGGAGAGCAAATGTTGCTTAATCACACAGTTCTACAGATAAAAACTCCAGTATGACCTCATTTAATTACATCTGCAAAGATCCTATTTCCAAATAAGGTCACATTCCAAGGTAATGGAGGTCAGGACTTCAATTTTGAGGGGACAAATGAACCCCTAACACAAAAGGCTGGAGGAAGACAGATGAAGTAAAGATTCTAAGACCACTGCATTGTTTGGAAAAAGGCAAAGAAATTCATACAAGACTGTGGTAAATTACTCACTAAAAATAAAATAAAATGAAAAGAATACATAACTGCATCAATTTCATAGAAAGGAGAAATAAAATATTAAAAATTAATCCAAAAGAAAGCAAAGGAGGACACAGGAACGCATATGAAACAAGAGGGATAAACAGCAAATTCTAATCCATTTAAACTCCAAATGTCAGTATTAATACTACATGTAAATTAATTTTAAAAACAGTAATGTCAGAGGCATTTGAACCAAAGTAACTCCATCTTGAGTAGGAGCTGGATAAAATGAGGCTGAGACTCGACTGGGCTGCATTCCCAGATGGTTAAGGCATTCTAAGTCACAAGATGAGACAGGAAGGAGGCTGGCACAAGATACAGGTCATAAAGACCTTGTTGATAAAACAGGTTGCAGTAAGAAGTTGGCCAAAACACACCAAAACCCCAAACCCAAGATGGCGACAAGAGTGGCCTCTGGTGGTCCTCACTGCTACACCCCCACTGGCACCATGACAGTTAACAAGTGCCATGGTAGCGTCAGGAAGTTACCTTAGATGATCTAAAAAGGGAGGCATCAATAATCCACCCCTTGTTTAGTATACCATCAAGAAATAACTGTAAAAATGGGCAACCAGCAGCCCTGGGTGCTGCCCTGTCTACGGAGTAGCTATTCTTTTATTCCTTTACTTTCTTTCTTTTTGGAGACGGAGTCTCGCTCTGACACCAGGCTGGAGTGCAATGGCGCAATCTCGGCTCACTGCAACCTCCGCCTTCCGGTTCAAAGGATTCTTCTGCCTCAGCCTCCTGAGTAGCTGGGACTTCAAGCATGCACCACCATGCCTGGCTAATTTTTTGTATTTTTTTAGTAGAGACAAGGTTTCACCATGTTGCTTAGGATGGTATCGATCTCTTGACCTCGTGATCCGCCTGCCTCAGCCTCCCAAAGTGCTGGGATTACAGGCGTGAGCCACAGCGCCTGGCAATTTCTTTACTTTCTTAATAAACTTGCTTTCGCTTTACACTGTGGACTTGCCCTGAATTCTTTCTTGTGCAAGATCCAAGGACCCTCTCTTGAGGTCTGGGATCCGGACCTCTTTCTTGTGATAGTAACACCTAAATAATAATAACAAAACTAAAAATCATATGAAAACAGGAGGCAGTATCAGAAAGATACCTGTAAAATGCCATCCTTTAAAAAACTAAACATGACTTAACAAATCACAAGGGAAACTAGGATATGGTTTACTTTGAATAAGAATGAAAATATGATAGAAACATTTGTGGGCTAAAGCTAAAATATCATACACATAATACAAATAAATATAAAAACATAAAACTACATTTTTTTTGAGACCAAGTCTCAAAACTGGCCTTGTTGGCCAGGCTGCATGGAGTACAGTGACATGGTCTTGGCTCACTGCAACCTCCGCCTCTCAGGTTCAAGCAATTCTCCTGCCTCAGCCTCCAGAGTAGCTGGGATTGCAGGCACATGCCACCACGCCCAGATAATTTTTGTATTTTGAGTAGCGATGGGGTTTCACTATGTTGGCCAGGCTGGTCTCGAACTCCTGATCTCAAGTGATCCAACTGCCTCAGCCTCTCAAAGTACTGGGATTATAGGAATGAGCTATCACACCTGGCCATAAACTATATTTCAATGATCCAATGCTCAGAGGAAATTTGAAGCATTAACACTTAGAAAAAGAAGAAAGTTCTCAAATCAACCTAATCTTCCACCTTAAGAAACTAGAAAAGGAAGACCAAGTTAAAACCAAACTACGTAGAAGACAGGTATATAAGAGCAGAAATCAATGACACACAAAACTGAAAAAAAAAAAAAAAATCAATGAAACCAAAAGCTGATTTTTAAGATAAGTAAAACAGATGTATCTCAAGAGAGGCTAAAACAGAGAAAAAACAAACTACTAATATCAGAAGAGAGAAGACATCGCTATAAATTCTATAAATAAGGGAATATTAGAAACAACTCATGCCAGTACACTCAACAAGTTTGATGAAATGGTCAGACCCATTCAAATACACAAACCATTAAAGCTCATGGAAGAAATAGATGAAATTCTACATGGAGGGAACATTTCCCAGTGTCTTCTGTAAGGTCAATATCACTGTCACTAGACATGAAAAATAGACAAAAATATTAAAATTAAATTATAGACCAATATGAACACAGATATAAACTGAAAAGAAAATTTGCAGACTAAATCCACAACATATAAGACGGCTAATATATAATGATTAAATTAAGTTTATTCCAGGAATTCAAGGCTGGTTTAGGATTTTAAAATCAACCAATAGAATTTACTATATTAACAGACAAAAGAAAAAGACCATAAAATCATGCTATTAGATATAGAATTAAAAAAATCTATTAATGATAAAAACTCTCAGCACACTAGACATAGAAGTAATTTTCCTCACCTAGATTAAGAGCATCTGTTAAAAGCCTGCACCTAACATCATAATTGGTGGTAAAAGACTGAATGCTTTCCAAGATCAAGAATGAGACAAAATGGTCAGGTGCAGTGGCTCAGGCCTGTAATCCCAAGGAATTTAGGAAGCCAAGGTGGGCAGATCATGTGAGTACAGGAGTTTGAGACCAGCCTGGTAACATGGCAAAACCCTGTCTGTATTTAAAATATGTACAAAAATTAGCTAGGCATGGTGGCATGCACCTGTATTCTCAGCTACTCAAGAGGCTGAGGAGGGAGGATTACTTGAGGTGGGAGGATCAGGGAGGATCATTTGAGCCAGGAGGCAGAGACTACAGTGAACCAAGATGGTGCCACTGCACTCCAGCCTCAGTGACCCAGTGAGACCCTATCTCAAAAACAAAGAAAAAAAACACAGTAAACTTTGATCGTTACCACCCTATTTGCAAAAAAATGTAACTTAAAGTAGATCAGAAACCTAAATATAAGATACAACTATAAAATTCTAGAAGGAAACAGAAGAAAATCTTAGTGGCTTTGGGTTTGGCAAACATTTCCTAATTATGAGATATAAAAAGGAGTTAGTATAAAAGAAAAAAATTTGATAAATTGAACATCTGAATTAAAAACTTTACTCTTCAAAAGATACTTTTACTAAAATAAAAAGCAGGCCAAATGATGGGAGAATACATCGGCAAAACATAATAGGAACAGAGCGCTTGTATCTAAATTATAAAAAGAACTCTTAATCTGAATAATAAGACAAACTGGGCAACAGATCTGAATGGACACTTCATAAAACAAGATATTCAAATGGAAAACACATGAAAAGATGCTCAGCATTATTAATCATTAGGGAGGTGAAAATCAGAATCACAATTAGGTACTCCTACATATCCACTAGAGTGGCTAAAATTAAAGGGGGTGATGATAACAACTGTAGCCCAGGATGTGGAGCAACTGTAATTCTCACACACTGCTGGTGATAATGTAAAAATCAACAGCTACTCTTGGAAATAGTTTGGCAGTTTCTTACATAGTTAAACTATACCTACAACATGTTCTAGTCATTCTCCCAAAAGGCATTTACTCAAGAAAAATGAAAGCATATGTCTACACAAAGATCTGCACCTGAATCGTCATAGTAGAGTTATTAATGATGGTCAAAAAACTAGAAACAACTAAAATGTACATAAAATAGCAAATGAATTAAAAAACTGTAGTATACTCATACAATAGAATATTTAGCACAAAAAGGCAAACCACTGATACATGAATAAATTTCAGACTTATGCTTAGTGAAAGAAATCAGACAAAATAGAATTTATACTGTATGATTATACATAATATGCAAGAGCAAGCAAACTAATCTATGATAATAGAAAGCAGATCGTGGTTGCCGAAAGATAGGTGAAGGACTGAGAATGATAAATTACAAAGGGCTGTGAAGACATTTATGAGCAAAATCTATGTGTTCAATATCTTGATTCTGACAATGGGTTCACAGGTATATCTGTATGTTAAAAAGCATGAAGTGGTACACTTTAAATGTCTAGTTTGTTTTTATGTCATTGGTATATTGATAATAAAGCTGTTAAAAAGAAGATGGAGTATAAAAATTAATCAATATGAAAGGCTTAAGTGAGAAAAAAATCTTAAAACATGAAGTACAAATCGAATATTAAAAATCAGTCCTTGGTCGGGTGTGGTGGCTCATACTTGTAATCCCAGCACTTTAGGAGGCCGAGGGGGATGGATCACCTGAGGTCAGGAGTTCGAGACCAGCCTGGCTAACATGGTGAAACTCCATCTCTACTAAAAATACAAAAATTAGCTGGGTGTAGTGGCACATGCCTGTAGTCCCAGCTACTCGGGAAACTAAGGCAGGAGAATCGCTTGAGCCTGGGAGATGGAGGTTGCAGTGAGCTGAAATAGCACCACTGCACTCCAGCTTGGGCAATAAAGCGAGATTCTGACTCAAAAAAAAAAAATTAGTCCTATAGAGGTCAAGCTATAAGAGAGAAAAGTACATAGACAAGAAGGTACAAAAGCAAAAAATAAAAAAATTAAAAACCCAAACAGTAATATGGCAAATCTAAAGTAGTTTTATTACATAACAATGGAATTAGTGCTTTAAATAAAATTTGAACACTGTCAGGCTAGAATTTTTTAAATTGTACAATAACAGGCACACTTAATGTATAAGGAAACAAAATGTAACAAGATGGAAAAATATACACCATGCAAACAAAAACCAAAAGAAAGCTTGATTATTTATATTAATGTTAAACAACAACAACAACAACAAAAAACAAGGCAAAAAAGTTACTAGAAATAAACTGCAACACTTTATATGGTAAAAGCTTTGATTCACCAAAGATAAAAAATTTGAAATTCAAATACATTAATAGCCTTAAAATATATAAAGCAAAATCTAACAGAAAAAAAAAATGACACATATATGATCTCAATAGGTTTTTAACACATCTCTTGCTGCAACTGGTCAAACAAGTGACCCCAAACTAATAATAATCAAAGGATTTAAAAACATAGTTAACAGACTTTAATTAATTGGCATATATAGAATACTGAACCCACAGATATACAATTCTTTCAGGAGTACATCGAATATTTAAAATAACTGACTGTAGAGTAGTGCATAAAGCAAGTGTCAACACAATTCAAAGGACTGAAATCAGAGTGTGTTCTATTACAAAACAAGCTGGAAATTAATAGCAAAAAGATAAAAAACATTCTCATGTGTTTGTAAATTAAAAAACTGACTCATAAAGGGTCAATGGATCAAGAAAACAATCACAAGGAGAACTAGAAATATTTTTTAAGTAGATGGGAAATGAGAACACAAATTATTAAAACTGGCTTTTCAGCTAATGCTGATCCTAGAGGGATATTTATAGCCTTTAATACATACATTACAAGAAAGACTAAAAATCATTATAGTAATTCTCCATCTTTAGAGAAGAGATAAAAGTTGCAAATTAAACTCAAAGAAAGTAAAATGAAAGAAAAAATAAAACAGCTGAAATCAGTAACAAAGAAAACAAATATACAACATAGAGACTCAAAAAAGGCAAAAGATGGTTCTTTGAAAACACCAATAGCTTAATGAACTGAAAAGGAGAGAGAGATTGAATATAAGAATATATAGATACCCAATATTAGGAATGAAAAGGAGGACATCATCCCATGGCCTATAGGTGTGTGCTGTCTAATATGGTAGCTGTTAGCCACTTGAGGCTATTTAAATTAAAATTTAAAGTATTTACAGGGCAACACGATTTAAAATCTAGTCTCTCAGTCATGCTAGTCAAATTTCAAGTGCTCAAGAGTCACATACTGACAGAGGAGTAATACAAGTTGGTTGCAGGAGAATGGAAAATTTCAAGCAGCAGTTTCTCATGACTAGCAAAAGGAAACTACTGAAATAGCTGCAGTTAGGGGCTGATAAGACCCTGAAAACCCAGGTGTAGACTAAGCTGGCTAAGACCAACTGGTTCCAACATGGCACTGGATTTGGCCTAGGTTTCACCTAGGACCTCATTATATGCTCATTAACGTACTAAATCACACACCCACCAGCACTATGACAGTTCCAGGAACATCCATATTTGGTGTAAAACTGGTGGCAGGCCAGGAGCGGTGGCTCACACCTGTAATCCCAGCACTTTGGGAGGCCAAGTCGGGCGGATCACCTGAGGTCAAGAGTTTGAGACCAGCCTGGCCAACATGGTGAAACCCAGTCTCTACTAAAAATACAAAAAATTAGCCAGGTGTGGTGGCACACACCTGTAATGCCAGCTACTCAGGAGGCTGAGACAGAAGAATTGTTTCAACCCAGGAGGCGGAGGTTGCAGCGAGCCGAGATTGCACCTCTGCACTCCAGCCTTGGCAACAAGAGCGAACGAAACTCCTTCTCAAAAAACAAAACAAAACAAAAAAACTGGGTGGCACTACAGTTCTTTTTTCCAGGAATCTTCATGAATATTCTACCCCTTGGTTAAAGAAATCCATAAAGACAGAAACCCCATATCCCATGTGCAACTCTCTCTTATAGACATACGCACTCCCTCTTCTTGAGTATGTAGTTTTCTCTTTGCAATAAATCTCCTTATTTTCACTATTTTTTTGACTTATCCTTGAATGCATTCTTGCAACAGTGCCCAGGGCCTGGACACTGGCTGGAGTTGAGGCCCCACTGGCATTCAGGGATCTCCCCCAGCCCAACAGTATCAATACCATATCAGACAGCACAAATACAGAATATTTCCATATCACAGAAAAGTTCTATTGGACAGCACTGCTATAAACATTAAATTAAAGCAAGAAGAGGTGATCAACTTTATACTAATTGATTTCATAATTTAAATGAATTGACAAATTTCTGGAAAAAAAAAAACAACCTAAACTGACACAGGAAGAAATATAAAATCTGAATAATCATATAAGTATTAAATAAACGAGAACCCAATTAAAATTAATCCTCCAAGAAAGCCCAGATGGTGTTACTAGTGAGTGATTGCCTCTAAGTATTTACGGAAGAAATAACTTCAATCTTACGCAACTCTTCTTTTAAACAAATAGTGCTGAAACAGTCTTTTAAACAAATGGTGCTGAAATAGTTGAATTAGTGATAGGCAAAAACAAAAAAAAATTAAAAAATAAAAAACAAACAAACAAAAAAAACCCAAAGCCTTGATCTAAACCTTAATATCTTAGAGAAATATAAGACACAGTGGATCATATAGTTTATATAATATAAAGAACTATAAAACCTTTAGAAGAAAACATAGGAGACTCTTTGGGGCCTATGGCATGGTTAAAAAAGGATCTTAGATATGACCTAAAGGCACATTCTATAAAAGAAAAAAATAGCTGGGCGCGGTGGCTCACGCCTGTAATCCCAGCACTTTGGGAGGCTGAGGCGGGCAGATCACGAGGTCAAGAGATTGAAACCATCCTGGCCAACATGGTGAAATCCCGTCTCTACTAAAAATACAAAAATTAGCTGGACGTGGTGGCATGCGCCTGTAGTTCCAGCTACTTGGAAGGCTGAGGCAGGAGAATTGCTTGAACCTGGGAGGCAGAGGTTCCAGTGAGCCAAGATCGCGCCACTGCACTCCAGCCTGGTGACAGAGCGAGACTCCGTCTAAAAAAAAGTAATAATAAAGAATATAAAACAAAAAAAAAGAAAAAAGTACTAAAGTGGACTTTATCACAATTAAAAACTTGTTCTGCCAAAGATCTCGTTAAGAAGATAAAAAAACAAGTTACAAACTAGGAAAAAATATTTGTGCATCAAAAATCTGATAAATGACCCACATCTAGAATGTTTAAGGAATTCTCAAACTTTAACATCAAAAAAGTAAACAACCCAATTAGAGAACAAGCAAAAGACATGAAGAAAGAATTCATTAAAGAGAATATAGAGATGGCAAATAAGCCATGAAAGATATTCAATGTGGCCAGTCATTAAGGAAATGGAAAATAAAACACAAAGTGATATCACTATATGCCCATTAGCATAGCTAAAATAAAAAATAATAATGATGCCAAACATGGGTGAGAATGCAAAGAAAGTGAATCTGTCATATATTGTTATTAAAAGTGTAAAATGGTATAGCCCCTTTGAAAAAGCTCGGCAGTTCCTCAAAATGTTAAACATAGAGCTACCATATGACCCAGTAACTCCATTTTATGATCTATACCCAAGAGAAATAAATTCTTATGTTCAAACAAGAAATCTGTTTATAGCAGTTTTACTTATAATTAGTAAAAACTGAAAACAAGTGGGTTCAGTGGTTCACATTTATAATCCCAGCACTTTGGGAGGTGGAGGTGGGCAGATCATTTGAGGTCAGGAGTTTGAGATCAGCCTGGTCAACATGGCAAAACACTGTCTCTACTAAAAATACAAAAATGAGCCGAGCATGGTAATGTGAGCCTGTGGTCCTAGTTACTCAGGAGACTGAGGCAGGAGAATCACTTGAACCCAAGAGGCAGAAGTTGTAGTGAGCTGAGAAGATCATGTAACTGCCCTCCAGCCTGGGTGACAGAGCAACATTCCATCTCAAAAACAAAAACAGGAAACAATGAAAATATTCTTAAATAGAGAAATAATTACATGAACTGTAGTACAGGTACAAAATGGAATATTCAGCAATAAAAAGAAATCTAATACACTCAAACATTTGGATGAATCTCAAGGGCATTATGCTAACTAAAAAAGTCAATCTCAAGAGGTCACACAGTGAATGATTCCTCAAAATGACATTGGATCCTCAATGTCATTAGATCCTCAAAATGACAAAACTGTAGAGAACAAATTTAAGCAGGTTCAGGAGGGTAAGTGGGGGATGGGTGTGTAAACCAAAAATAAAATTTGAAGCTCCACAAACCAAGATTTCCATTGAGGTCCAAGGGATCCCAAAGAAAACCTGAAAAACTAGGTCAGGCCATGATGGGAAGTGAGGTTAGATATGCTTCATTATACTCTCCTCCCTTTGGAGTTTAGGCATAACTGACCAACAGTAACATTAAAATAGAGATCATGGCTGGGCGCCGTAGCTCACGCCTGTAATCACAGCACTTTCGGAGGCTGACACGGGTAAATCATGAGGTCAGGAGATCAAGACCAGCCTGGCCAACATGGTGAGACCTCATCTCTACTAAAAATACAAAAATTAGCTGAGTGTGGTAGCATGCGCCTGTAGCCCCAGCTACTCAAGAGGCTGAGGCAGGAGAATCACTTGAACCCAGGAGTTGCAGTGGGCTGAGATCGTACCACTGCACTCCAGCTTGGTGACAGAGCGAGACTCCGTCCCTCCCCAAAAAAAGATGACAAGACTGACAAAACAGATTCTTTGTAGCAGTAGGACACCAAATTCAAACCTGTGGTAAAGCATCACAAGACAGACAACAAACAGGCCTTAAAGGAAATCAAAGTATTTTATCCCCAAATACATTTCTCTGACACATTTTGGAGTGGCCTTAGAAAGCCATCTCTTGTGGGGAAAGTTTGTGTTCTACAGAGAATTTCCTTCTCTTTACTAGGTCTTTTCCAGATATGCTTCTGGAGAAGCTGACACCTTTTAAGGTCTGATAAGAGACAGATGTCCACACCACTGCACACCAGCCTAGGTGACAGAATGAGATAGTGTCTCAAGAAAAAAAAAAAAGAGAGAGAGAGAGAGACATTTGCCGTCTAGTCTCTCTGAAGCCTGTTACTTAGAGGCTTCATCTACATAACAAGAACCCTGGCTCCACATCTCCCCTTATCTTAACTCAAGCATTTCTTTTATATTGACTTCAACTCTCCAGACAAAGCTTAATGCTTTTAATCAATTACCAATCAGGAAATCTTTGAATCTGTCTATGAGTTGGAAGTCCACTTCAAAATGTCCTGACATTCTGAGCTAAACCAATGTATACCGTATATGTATTGATTTATGTCTTTGCCTGTAACTTTTGTCTCCCTAAAATGTATAACACCAAGCTGTAACCCAACTACCTTGGGCACATGTTCTCAGGACCTCCTGAGGCTGTATCATGGGCCATGGTTGCTAACATTTGGCTCAGAATAAACCTCTTCAAATATTTTACAGAGGTTGGCTTTTTTCGTCAACAGGTGTGATTATAAAGAAGAAGTAGGAGTGATGTTTTTGTTGTAATGGAATAGTTCTGTATCTTGTTTGGAGAAGTGGTCAAAAAATCTACAGATGATGAAATGACATACAACTATAAACAGCCAATGTACAAATGTCAATTTCCTGGTTTTGACATTGTACTATAGTTACCTAAGATGTAATCACTAGGAAAAACTGGGTGAGAGGTACATAGAAACTCTGTACTGTCTTGGAAACTTCCCACCAATCTATAATTTTATTTATTTTAAAATAAAAACTTGATTAAAAAATTCATATTTTATAAGTCCAGCATGTAATTGACACCAAATCTGACAATAATATAAGAAAAGAGAATCACAGGTGAATCTCTCTATGAAACATAAAAGCAAAAATCCTAAAAATATATCAAATCAAATCAAAATAATAAAGAATATTTCACCGACCAAAGAGGGTTCATTCCAGAAAAACAAAGTGATTTAATACCAGAACAATCAATCAGTATACTTTATCTTATTAACAAAATAAAGGTGAAAAATCACACAGTCATCTTAAGAGATGCAGAAATAAATATTTGATAACATTTAACAATATTCATTTGTAACAAATAAAAATTTTAGCAAAATTAGAAAAAAAAAACTTGATTTTTAAAAACATACACTGATGCTGACAAAATCAGAAGAGTAAGAAACTCCAAATTCCACCCCTCCATAAAAGCAGCAATAAGAACAAGAAGCCAAAACTATATAACCAACTTTTTCTGCACTCTGGAAATTAACCAAAGGCTTGCAGCACCATGAGTAAGATACATTCAAGAAAACCAGCTACAGCCTGGTGCAGTGGCTCATGCCTGTAATTCCAACACTTTAGGAGGCTGAGATGGGAGGATTGTTTGAGTCCAGGAATTAGAGACCAGCCTAGGTAATCTAGGGAGACTCTATCTCCAGAAAAAAATTATAAAATTTGCCAGGCATGGTGGCACATGCCTGTAGTTCCAGCTACTTGGGAGGCTGAGGTAGGAGGATTGCTTGAGCCTGGGAGCTCAAGGCTGCAGTGAGCTACGGTGGAGTGAGACCTCGTATTAAAAAAAAGAAAGAGAGAGAAAAAAAAGAAAGAAAGAATAAAAGAAAGACAGACGTCTGATTTTTTATCAGAACAGTAAATTTATGGCATCTTAATTTACTCTAGTCCTACCCATTGTTTCTGGGTGACCACAACCTGTGAAAATAACAACCCATATCACCCGTACTAGAAATAGCAGAATGAACTAACTTGCAAAGAATGGTAATTATTTGTTCTGACTTGTTTCGTATCTCTCCCTGGAAGACAAGTTTAAAAGGCTCACCTTTATTTTCCCTAACTTAAAATTAGCCATATGCTAAAGCTGCTTCTCTGGGGGCATTTTTAAAAAACATTTACAGGATATTGTCTTTGTATGCTACATGAACTTTTTTAAAACAGTAGGGGTAAACAATAGGCAAACCAAAAAATTTGAAAGGAAAGGCTGAGGGATGAAATGTTGACATTCCTGGGAACCTAGAAGGCCATGGGCATGTTCAAGGCTGTGAACATACTCAGGAAAGATCTGAGGAGCTAAGCTCTCACCTGCTGCTGACATTAAGGCTACGTGGAAGACAGAAAAAAAAAAACAGTTAAGGCAGAATTGTAAACCAATACAGAGCCCAAGGCAAAGACAGAATTTTTACTTCCAGGCATTTATGAAAATGTCTTTCCAATTATTAGCTGATTATCCAGCTAATGTAACAGACTTCAGTGGCTACACATAACAAAAAATAGAGACTTCATAGAATTAGTTCAGAAAACTCACTAAAGTGTTAGACAAATAACTATGATAAGCCCAACACTTCAAGTCCTTTAAAAAGTAGACATCTGATTTCCATAGTTGCTAACTTGTAACATTTAAAATGTCCAATTTTCATTATTATTATTGAGACAGAGTCTCACTCTGTCACCCAGGCTGGAGTGCAGTGGCATGATCACTTCTCACTGCAACCTCTGCCCCCGGGTTCAAGTGATTCTTGTGGTTAAGTCTCCTGAGGAGGTGGGATTACAGGCGTGCACCACCACACCCAGATAATTTTTGCATTTTTAGTAGAGACAGGGTTTCACCATGTTGGCCAGGCTGGTTTTGAACTCCTGGCCTCAAATGACCCTCTGCACCCATCCAAAATGTCCATTGTTTTCAACAATGAAAAACTACAGGCTATGCAAAGAAACGGCCAACATACAGGAAAAAAATAGAAACTGTGCCTGAGGAAGATCAGACAATGAACTTTCTAGACAAAATGTTAAATCACCTTTTTTTTTTTTTTGAGATGGAGTCTCACTCTGTTGCCCAGGCTGCAGTACAGTGGCATGATCTTGGCTCACTGCAACATCCACCTCTGGGGTTCAAGCAATTCTCCTGCCTCAGCCTCTCAAGTAGATGGGATGACAGATGCCTACCACCACACCTGGCTAATTTTTTTTTTGTATTTTTAGTAGAGGCAGGGTTTTATTAGCCAGGCTGTTCTCAAACTCTTGACCTCAGGTGATCCACCTGCCTCCCAAAGTGCTGTGATTACAGGCATGAACCACCATGCCAGGCCAATCATCTATTTTTAATATGTTCAATGAGCTGAAGGAAGTCATGTCTAAAGAATTAAATGAAAATATGGGAACAATGGGCTACCAAATTCAGAGTATCAACAAACAGATCAAGTTATTAAAAGGACAAAACAGAAATTTTGAGTTGAAAAATATAATAACTGAGATAAAGAATTCTCTAGAGGGGCTCAACAGCAGATATAAGCAGGAAACAAAGGAATCAGCAAACGTGAGGATATATGCACTGAAATGATCTGGGCTGAGGAAGAGAAAAAAATAAAGGAAAAATGAATAAATCTTCAGAAACATCATCAAGCATACCAACATATGAACAATGGAAGTGCCAGAAAGTGGTGAGGTAAAAAAATATTTGTTAGTCCAGGCGCAGTGGCTCATGCTTGTAATCCTAACACTTTTGGGAGGCTGGTGCAGGAGGATCACTTGAGCCCAGGAGGTCGGACCAGACTAGGCAACATAGGGAGACTCAAACTCTAGAAAACTTTAAAAAATCAGCCAAGTGTGGTGGTGTATGCTTGTGGTTCCAGCTACTCAGGAGGCTGAGGTGGGAGGATCACTTGAGCCTGGGAAATTGAGGCTGCAGTGGGCCGTGACTGTGCCACTGCCATTCAGCCTGGGCAACAGAGTGAGACCCTATCTCCAAAAAATAAAGCAGACTGATTATTATAATTAGTAAGTACTGGTCATCAGAAGACACAACTAAGAGCATGAAAAGGCCAAGCAGAATGGAGAAAACATGTGCAAAACCCTTATTTCTGAAATATAGAAAGAACTTTTTATAATCCAGTCTCAAAAACAAAAAGGCAACACAAAGAAAGATTTGGAAAGACACTTCACATACTAAGATATCAGTATCCAATAAGTATCAGAAAAGGTGTTCTGTCTTAGTCATCAAAGGATATGCAAATTAGATGATAATTAGGTATCACTGCATATTTACCAGAATGGTTAAAATATAAAACATCTGACCAAGCAATGGCAAAAATATAGAGAAACTGGAATATTCATATCCTGCTGCTAAAGTATAAATCAGTACAAACTTTTGGAAAACAATTTAAAAGTACAGCTGACCCTGCACAATATGGAGGTTGGGGCGCCAACCCTGGGCAGTTGAAAATGTAAGTATAACTTTTGACTCCCCAAAAAGTTAACTACTAACAGCCTACTGTTGACTGGAAGCTTTACTGATAAGGTAAACAATAAATTAACACATATTTTGCATGTTTACGTACTGCATTCTTACAATAAATTAGAGAAAACAAATTATTAAGAAAAATACGTTTATAGTAATGTATTGTATTTATCAATTTCCTAAGTTCACGTTGTTGTCTGTCTGACATGGCAGCCAACAGCAGGTGCAGACCTCAATCTACTACACTTATAAAGCAATTCAACTTTTTCTTGTAATGTCATGACTTTTCTCTTGTTCTTGGGAGCACTCCTGGCGTCACTAGTGGCACTTTCTATAGGTCCAGTGGTATTATTCGAGGTTTACAGTATTTCACTAAACATGATAAAAATACATGAGAACCAAGATAGATTACATTTTCTATGCTATGCAATTTACTGGAGAGACAAAATGCTCACACAGAGATGATTAGCATAACAGGGAGGTTTAAGCCAATACTTGCAACATGTGAGCTTATTGCAACAGCAACAGGAGGTATTTAAAATTACTATAGTAGTATAGTATGTACACTGTGCTACAGTTGATTTTACAGTTATGATTTAGTACTGCATCTTTGCATTTGTTTACATTTCACTCAACAGCAAATGATGCCAAGTATAATCTGTAAGTATTTGTGTATATTTTGACAAGTTTTAACTTTTTATGATAGAATTGTATATATTTTATGGTAGTAAAAAAATACACTAGTATCTACATATATTTTGTGCATGACATACCTAACATTTTCTTAATTTTTTTTTTTTGAGACAGAGTTTTGCTCTTGTTGTCCAGGCTGGAATGCAATGATGCGATCTCTGCTCACCACAACCTCCACCTCTGGGTCTAAATGATTCTCCTGCCTCAGCCTCCT
This sequence comes from Cheracebus regulus, assembly GCA_963574635.1. Classification (NCBI taxonomy): domain Eukaryota; kingdom Metazoa; phylum Chordata; class Mammalia; order Primates; family Pitheciidae; genus Cheracebus; species Cheracebus regulus. The sequence goes on along the minus strand of CAUYQU010030308.1, from coordinate 5,184 downwards.
GAGTAGCTGGGATTACCAGCATGCACCACCGTGCCTTGCTAATTTTGTATTTTTAGTAGAGACAGTGTTTCTCCATGTTGGTCAGGCTAGTCTCAAACTCCCAACCTCAAAGTGCTGAGATTACAGGTGTGAGCCACCACGCATGGCTTTCTTAATTTTTTCAATATTTCTAGGCTATGTGGTTTGAGATTTGAAAAATTACCAAAAATCTTCTAAAATTTTTCAAAATGTTTTTCGAAAGAAATTCACATACAAGTGAACCCATGCAGTTTAAACCCATGTTTTTCAAAGATCAACTGTATTTACTGAAGTTGAGCTTTGACCCTGCAACTACCTCCAAAAATTGAAATTTACACATATATGTACTGAAAGACATGCACAAGACTGTTCACAGGAAAATTATTCATTAGAGCCCCAAACTGGAAACATCACATTTCTCCAACAAAAATAAACTGTGATATATTTATAAAGTATACAGCAATGAAAATAAATTACTGCTATATGCAATTATTAATACATCTCACAAATATAATACTGAATAGAGAAAATCATACTCAAAGGATTATATATGAAATGATGCTACTTATAAACTAACAAGCAGGTAAAGCTACTCTGAAGTCAGTAATGTCATCATCTCTGTGGAAGAAGAGGAGGTAGTGAGTGGCAGAAAGCACAGGGGAGGTTTCTGGAAAATGGTAATGTTCTAATCATTGATCTTGGCAATGGTTAACTTGCATCACCTGTGATAGTTCACTAAGCTGCCTATCTATACAGGCATACCTCAGAGAGATTCCAAGTTTAGGTCCAAGCTACCACAATAAAATTAATATTGTAATAAAATGAGTCACGAAAATTTTTTGGTTTCCCAGTACATATAAAAGTTATGTTTACAGGCCAGGCATGGTAGCTCACACCTATAATCCCAGCACTTTAGGAGGCCAAGGTGGGAAGATCATTTGAAGACAGGAGTTTGAGACCAGGCTGGCCAACACAGTGAAACCCCTGAGACCAGCCTGGCCAACACAGTGAAACCCCATCTCTATTGAAATTACAAAAATCAGCAGGGTGGGATGGCCTGTAGTCCCAGCTACTTGGGAGGCTGAGACAAGAGAACTGCTTGAACCCAGGAGGTGGAGGTTGCAGTGAGCCAATATGGTGCCACTGCATTCCAGCCTCCAGCCTGGGTGATAGATTGAGACTGTCTCAAAAAATACAAAGAATTAAAAAAATTTTTAAATCTATGTTTACATTATAGTTTATTAAGTGTGTGATAGAATTATGTCCAAAAAAACAATGTACATACTTAAAAATACTTTATTGCTAAAAAATATTAACAACCATCTCAGTCTTCAACAAGTCATAATCTTTCTGTTGGTAGAGGGTCTTGCCTCCATGTTGGTGGCTGCTGACTCACTGCAGTAGTGTGACTGTGACTATTTCCTAAAATAAGACAATAATGAAGTTTGCTACATTGATTAACTCTTGCTTTCATAAAAGATTACTCTGTAGCAAGTGAGGCTGTTTAATAGCATTTTACCATCTCCAACCCTGTTAGTTTCTTTATCAACCCTGCTAGTTCCTTTATCAAGCTTATGGAATATTCTAAATCCTCTGTCGTCATTTCAACAACTTTCACAGCCTCTTCACCAGGAGTAGATTCCATCTCAAGAAACCACTTTCTTTGCTCATCCATAATAAACAACTCCTTATCTCTTCAAGTTTGACCATGAGATTGCAGTAATTCAGTCACATCTTCAGGCTCCACTTCTAATTCTAGTTCTCTTGCTATTGACACTATACCTGCAGTTATTTCTTCCAATGAAATCTGGAACCCGTCAAAGTCATCTATGAGGATTAGAATAAACTTCTTCCAATTTCCTGTTAACGCTGACATTTTGACCTCTTCTCATCAATCATGAATATTTGTAATACCATCTAGAATGGTAAATTCTTCCCAGAAAATTTTCAATTTACTTTGCCCAGATCCATCAGAGGAATCACTCTCTATGGAGGTTATAGCTTTATGAAATATATGTCTTAAATAATAAAACAAAAGTTAGAAGGGTTCCTTGCTCCATGGGCTGAAGAATGGATGTTGTAGTAGTGGGCATATAAACAACATCCATCCCCTTGCATATCTCCATCAAAGCTCTTGGGTGACTAGGTACACTGTCAATCAGCAGAAATATTGAAAAAAAAAAATGGTTTTTTCCTGAGCAGTAAGTCTCAACAGGGGGCATCAGTAAACCAAGCTGTAAACAGACGTGCTGTCATCCAGGCTTTGTTGTTCTATTTATAGAGCACAGATAGAATAGATTTAGCATAATTCTTAAGGACCCTAGGATTTTCAGAATGATAAATGAGCACTGGCTTCAACTTAAAGTTACTAGCTGCATTAGTCCCTAACAAGAAAGTCAGCCTGTCCTTTGAAGCTCTGAAGCCAGGCATCAACTTCTTCCTCTCCCTAGCCATGAAAGTCCTAGATGGCATCTTTTTCCAATAGAAGGCTGTTTTATTTACATTGAAAAGCTATTGGCTGGGGTAGCCACCTTCACAAATGACCCTGCTAGATTCTCTGGATAACTTGCTGCAGCTTCTCCATCAGTGCTTGCTGCCACACACAGAACTTTTATGTTATGGAGACAATTGCTTTAAGCCTAATGAACCAATCTCTGCTAACTTCCAACTTTTCTCCTGCAGCTTCCTCACTTCTCTTGGCCCTCCTAGAAATGAAGAGAGAGAGGGCATTGCTCTGGATTAGGCTTTCGCTCAAGGGAATGTTGGGCTGGTTTGATCTTCTATCCAGAGGACTCAAACTTTCTCCATGTCAGCAATAAGGTTGTTTTGCTTATCTCTGATGTATTCACAGGAATAGCACTTTAAATTTCCTTCAAGAATGTGTCCTTTAAATTTGCAACTTGGCTAACTGGTCCAAGAAGCCTAGTTTTTGGCCTGTCTTGGCTTTCAATCATGCCTTCCTCACTAAGCTTAGCCATTTTTATGTAAAGTGACACACATGCAATTCTTCCTTTCACTTGAACGCTTGGAGGTTATTAATTGGCCTAATTTAAATACTGTTGTGTCTTAGGGAGTAGGGAAACCAGGGAAGACAGAAAGAGATGAGAGGATGATTGACCAGTAGGGCAGTCAGGATATACATAATATTTACCAATTAAGTTTGCTGTTTTATATTGGTGCATTTCACGGTACCCCAAATAATTATAATAGTAACGTCAGAGGTTACTGATCACAGATCATCATATCAGATGTCATAATAGTGAAAAGTTTGAAATACCACAAGAATTACCAAAACGTTACACAGAGACACAAAGGAAGGGGATGGTTTTGGAAAAATGATGCCTGTAAACTTGCTCAACTCAGGGCTGCCACAAACCTTCAATCTGTAAAAACCACAACACCGCCCAAAAAAACAACCCCAAAACCAAACAATAACAAACAGTATTTGTGAAGTGCAATAAAACAAAGCACTATCACATAAGCTAACCCTATATTTTATGTGCTTTTCTGTACACGTTTTACTCAATTAAAACAAGTTTTATGGGAGGCGGCACCAAGATGGCAGAGAGGAGACAACACTGGAATGCAGCTCCCAGCAAATGAGACGGCTAGAAGACTTCACGATTCCAAGTGAGGTGCCAGGTTCATTTCGGGAGGACTGGAAGAACTCTGAAAGTAGCCCAGGGAGGGAGCCAAAGCAGGGTGAGAGCCGCCCAGGGAGAACGAACCAAGACAAGGAGGGGCGCGTCCCCACCCGGAACGTGCAGCCTGCTCGGAGGGTCAGAGGACTTCACCTGCTCGGAGCTCCATTCGGATCCTGTGCTTACCTCATCCCTCCTGCAACCCACGGTCCATGAGAGCTCCGCCAGACTGAGGGGTGTCTGGGTTGTCGATGCAAATCTGAGCGAGGCTCCCGCCTGGTGCCCTAAGTTGTCAGCCGGACCAGGGTGGAGGTTTGGACCAGCGCCAGCAGGATAGAACAACCCATCCCACAGAAACAGGCAGAATTGAAAGCAGGGAAACAGGTCATAAGGCCTGGCAAGCCCCACCCCCCACAAAACTCAAACTGAAGCCCACGCGCCAGAGAGCTTGGCAACAAATACACCAGTTTGACTCCAACCAGGAAGATCAAGCTCAGGTAAGGAGAGATGCCACTGGGAAGGTGGGGCTAATTTCACCTGCAAACCCCAGGGGAAGACCAGCCACCCAGCCCAGCAGCTGAATCTGAGGGAATCTGAGGGAGCCCAGCAGCGCCTCTACAGGCCAAAAAAGATATAGCTCCAACTGCAACAGAAAGGATGTCCACTCAAGAGATTTCTCCGGAAATCACCAACTTCAAAGATCAAAGGGAGATAAATCCATGAAGATGGGGAAAAAACAGCACAAAAAAAGGATGAAACCTTCAAAGACCAGAACACGTCTTCCCCTCCCAGGGATCACAACTCCTCACCATCAAGGGAACAGAACAGGACAGAAAATGAGTGTGACAAATTGACATAAGCAGGCTCCAGAAGGTGGATAATAACAAATTCTTCTGAGTTAAAAGACCATGTCCTAACCCAATGCAAAGAAACTAAGAACTTTGAAAGAAGATTTAATGAAATGCTAATGAAGAATGGACAATTTAGAGAGGAATATAAGTGAATTGATGAAGCTAAAAAACACAACACGAGAACTTCATGAAGCATGCACAAGTTTCAACAGCTGAATCGACCAAGCAGAAGAAAGGATATCAGAGGTCGAAGATCAACTCAATGAAATAAAACAAGAAGGCAAGATTAGAGAAGAAAGGGTAAAAAGGAAGGAACAAAGTCTCCAAGAAATATGGGACTATGTGAAAAGATCTAATCTATGTTTGATAGGTATACCTGAATGTGACGAAGAGAATGAATCCAAGCTGGAAAATACTCTTCAGGATGTTATCCAGGAAAACTTCCCCAACCTAGCAAGGCAGGCCAATATTCAAGTCCAGGAAATACAGAGAATACCACAAAGATATTCCTCAAGAAGAGCAACCCCAAGGCCCATAATCGTCAGATTCACCAGGGTTGAAATGAAGGAGAAAATGCTAAGGGCAGCCAGAGAGAAGGGTCGGGTTACCCACAAAGGGAAGCCCATCAGACTCACAGCAGATCTCTCAGTGGAGACCCTGCAGGCCAGAAGAGA
>CAUYQU010030306.1:0-16267 GCA_963574635.1 Cheracebus regulus | reverse complement strand
CTTCTCAGTCCCTTTTTCAGTCAACTGGATGGACTGCTCTGACTTCCCAGAGCTCCAAACATCATCCAAAAGGAGACTCAGTCCCGTTTACTCCGCACCAAGAGCCGCCAAGCCGAGGCGCCGGCAAAAAAGCCACGCCAGCCAAAAGGGTCACGCTGGCGACCTTTGGGGCTCCTCCACTGGGAATGTCCTGGTCGGTGGGCAGCGAAAATTTATTGGTAAGTGTGGCGTCCACTGGCTCTTTGCGCTTTTACTGGGAGCTGCAATCCTGAGCTGCTAGTGATTGGCCATCTTGGATCTCTCTTTCAATATTCTTAAAGAAAAGAATTTTCAACCTAGAATTTCATATCCAACCAAACTAAACCTTCATAAGTGAAAGAGAAATAAAATTGTTTTGTGAAAAGCAAATGGGGTGGGATTTCATTACCACCAGGTCTGCCTTCCTCCTGATGGGAGCACTAAACATGGAAAGGAAAAACCAGTACCAGTCACTACAAAAACACCAAGATATAAAGACCAATGACACTCTGAAGAAACTGCATCAACAAGTGGGCAACATAATCAGCTAGCATCATGATGACAGGATCAAACTCACATGTAAGAATATTAACCTTAAATGTAAATAGGCTAAAATCCCCAGTTAAAGAACACAGACTAGCAAATTAGATAAAGAGTCAAGACCCATTGGTATGCTGTATTCAGGAGACACATCTCATGTACAAAGACACACATTTAAAAATGTATGTCTCAAAATAAAGGGATGGAAGAAAATTTACCAAGCAAATGAAAAGAAAAAAGGCCGAGGCAGGCGGATCACAAGGTCAAGAGATCGAGACCATCCTGGCCAACATGGTGAAACCCTATCTCTACTAAAAAATACAAAAATTAGCTGGGTGTGGTGACACACACCTGTAGTCCCAGCTACTCGGGAGGCTGAGGCAGGAGAATTGCTTGAACCCAGGAGGCGGAGATTGCAGTGGGCCGAGGTTGCGCCACTGCACTCCAGCCTGGTGCCTGGTGGCAGAACAAGACTCTGTCTCAAAAAAAGAAAAAGAAAAAAAAAGGCAGGGGTAAGTTCTTAGAGACTTAAAAAGAGACTTAGACTCCCAGACAATAATAGTGGGAGAGTTTAACACTCCACTGTCAATATCAGACAGATCAACAAGATGAAAAATTAACAAGGATATTCAGGACCTAAACTCAGCTCTGGATCAAGCATACCTAATAGACATCTACAGAACTCTCCACCCCAAATCAACAGAATATGCATTCTTCTCAGTGCCACATGTCACTTATTCTAAAATTGACCACATAATTGGAAGTAAAACACTCCTCAACAAATGCAAAATAACTGAAATCATAACAAATCACAGTGCAATCAAATTGGAACTCAGGGAAGAAAGTCACTCAAAACCACATAACTACATGGAAACTGAACAACCTGCTCCTGAATGACTCCTGGATAAAAAATGAAATTAAGGCAGAAATCAAGAAATTCTTTGAAACCAATGAGAACAAAGAGACAATGTACCAGAATCTCTGGGACACAGCTAAAGCAATGTTGAGAGGGAAATTTATAGCACAGAATACCCATATCAGAGAGCTAGAAAGATCTCAAATTGACACCCTAACCTCACAATTAAAAGAACTAGAGAAGCAAGAGCAAACAAATCCCAAAGCTAGCAGAAGATAAGAAATAACTAAGATCAGAGCAGAACTGAAGGAGATAGAGACATGAAAACCCTTCAAAAAAATCAATAAATCCAGGGGCTAGTTTTTTGAAAAATTTAATAAAATAGACTGCTAGCTATACTAATAAAGAAGAAAAGAAAGAAGAATCAAATAGACACAATAAAAAATGATAAAGGGGATATCACCACTGACCCCACTAAATACAAACTACCATCAACAAATACTATAAACACCTCTATGCAAATAAACTAGAAAATCTAGGAGAAATGGATAAATTCCTGGACACATACACCCTCCCAAGACTAAACCAGGAAGACGTCAAATCCCTGAATAGACTAATAACAAGTTCTGAAATTGAGGCAGCAAATAATAGCTTACCAATCAAAAAAAGCCCAGGACCAGATGGATTCATAGCTAAATTCTACCAGAGGTACGGAGAAGAGCTGGTACCATTCCTTCTGAAACTATTCCAATCAGTTGAAAAGGAGGGACTCCTCCCTAACTCATTTTATGAGGCCAGCATCAACCTGATACCAAAATCTGGCAGAAACACAAGAAAAAAAGTAAACTTCAGGCCAGTATCCCTGATGAATATCGATGCAAAAATCCTCAAAAATACTGGGAAGCCAAATCCAGCAGCACATCAAAACCTTACCCACCACAATCAAGTAGGTTTCATCCCTGGGATGCAAGACTGGTTCAACATATGCAAATCAATAAATGTAATACATCACATAAACAGAACCAAAAACAAAAACCACATGATTATCTCAATAGATGCAGAAAAGGGCTTAAATAAAATTCAACATCCCTTCATGTTAAAAACTCTCAAACTAGGTATTGATGGAACATATCTCAAAATAATAACAACTATTTATGACAAACCCACAGCCAATATTATACTGAATGGGCAAAAGCTGGAAGCATTCCCTTGGCAAACCTTCTGCACAGTAAAAGAAACTATCATCAGCATGAACAGCAACCTACAGAATAGGAGAAAATTTCTGCAATATTCCCAACTGACAAAGGTCTAATATCCAGAATCTACAAGGAACTTAAACAAATTTACAAGAAAAAAACAAACAACCCCATGAAAAAGTGGGCAAAGGATATGAACAGACACATCTCAAAAAAAGACATTTATGTGGCCAACAAACATATATAAAAAAAGCTCAACATCACTGATCATTAGAGAAATACAAATCAAAATCACAATGAGATGCCATCTCACCCCAGTCTGAATGGTGATTAAAATGCCAGGAAACAACAGATGCTGGTGAGGCTGTGAAGAAACAGGAATGCTTTTACACTGTTGGTGGGAGTATAAATTAATTCAATCATTGTGGAAGACAGTATGGCACTTCCTCAAGGATCTAGAACCAGAAAGACCATTTGACCCAGTAATCCCATTACTGGGTATATACCCAAAGGAATATAAATCATTCTACTATAAAGACACATGGATACGTATGTTTATTGCAGCGCTATTTACAATAGCAAAGACCTGGAACCAACCCAAATGACCATTGATAATAGACTGGACAAAGAAAATGTGGTACATATATACCATGGAATAGTCTGAAGCCATAAAAAGGAATGAGATCACGTCCTTTGCAATGACATAGATGAAGCTGGAAGCCATCATCCTTGGCAAACTAACACAGGAACAGAAAACCAAACACCACATTTTCTCACTTATAAGTAGGAGTTGAACAATGAGAACACATGGACACAGGGAGGGGAACAACACACACTGGGGCCTGTTGGAGGATTTGGGGACTAGGGGAGGGATCGCAAGGGGAAGGGGAAATTGGGGAGGGATGACAGGAGAAATACCTAATGTAGGTGATGAGGGGTTAGATGCAGCAAACTACGATGGCATGTGTATACCTATGTAAGAATCCGGCACGATCTGCACATGTACCCCAGAACTTAAAGTACGAAAAAAAAGAAGATAATGAATTCTGGATTTGCCCTGTGGAGTTTGAGATGCTTGTATCATGTTCCAATTCAAAATGTCCAATATGCAGACCAGTGACCAGAAAAGATGTGGAGTGGAGAATTGGGACTGTGAGTTATTAGTGTATATAAGAGATACAAATTAGTGTATTTACGAGACAGAGATTAGCACTTAAGTTGAGTAGGTAAGGCAACTTCCTCTCTTCCCACTACCAGTAGACCCAGTGGAGCAAAAACATTTTTAAAACAGTTTTTATTAACTTGTTTTGTTTGTATAGATAGCCATGATGAACAGGTGACGTAAGAGTCCATAATTAAAATATCAACACAGTCAGCATTAAGTAGGATTATTATAACAGTAGTTATTCTTTCTTCATATATATTAACTAAAGTTGAATAAATCATTGGATTTCAGAACATAGGATATTGACGCAGAAGAATTTTCCCTACAAACACATAACTGAAAGAATGTCTCTTTATATGTATTATTACCCATTGGACATGATCTGATTTTTCATTAAAGATAAAAAAACAGATTAGCATAGATTGACTTCTAAGGAAAGAGAATATTAATGAGCTAGATACATTTATGGTAAGACATATGAAGTATTTCTGGTCTATGGCCAACTATGTTAAATTCATTCAACAATAATTACATAATGGCTACTATAAGCCAGGCATTCAGTCAAAAACATGGATTCAGTTCTGGGCTTCTAGATCAGAGTCTATTATTGAACTAGAAAATAGACTTTAGGATAATAGTTCCCTGGAAATCAAACACTAGTCTCAAAGAACTAAGAGATCAATGCCTTCAACCAGACTAAAAGTTAATTTAATCATGATTTCTCATTTTCCGGAAAAATTTGAACAGTGTGTTTGGTCCCTTTCTCCATTTTACTGTATAGATACTCCTCACAGGCTTTGTTTTGGGAGATGATGACTGACTTCTATTTGGTTTTCTGGGATGCAGCTGGTAGTCTTTACTGCTTATAAACTCAAGCCAGTCGACCCCTGGAGGCAGCCGATGGTGACTGAGTGCCTTAGGGAACACACGGCGTGGGAGTGTGGGTGTCAAAAACTCACTGGAGCAAGGGGGACAAAAGCGTGAGATGGAAGAGGAAGAGGATGAAGAAGAGGCTGAAAAGGCAGAGGCAATAGAGTAAGAGGAGGAAGAGGACGTGGAGGAGGAGGAGGAGGAGGAGGGTGGGAGCGACGATTGTGGCCGAGAATTAGTTTTTCTAACATAAAACAGCCAGTCAATAGCCTGGGTCTGTTGGCCTTTAACTTTGTTTTCAGGGGCTACCATTAACCATTTTTGCTTCATACTAAGTACCTGGATATCTTGTTCAGATGTGGGGAAAAACTGCGGTATCTTTTCTACTCCTTCAAGGTTGTTTTCAGGGGCTTCATCAGGCTGGTTTTCTTTCATAGGGAATGGGAGAGAAGATGAAAAAGTCTCTGGTAGAGAAAGGATAAGAACTAATTTCACCTCTATTTTGCCCTGAGAGTTGGCCTCAGGTGTTGGTATGACAAAAAGTGTTGCACAACGAGGATTCTTCTTCCCTCTAAGATGGTTACATGGAGATTTTATGCAGGAAGCACAAGCTAAGCAAACCATGAAATTTGATGACAGACGAGGTCCAGGACGAGGATTTGGCCTTCCCCTCATCCTTCGAAACAAAATCTGCCTACAGAGATCCCTCTGTATTCTGGTCTTTGAGATGGAATTGACAATTTTATTTACAACATCATCAGGGACAGTTCCACCTTTAACAACACAGGGCTGACTATACCTTAAAGTCCATTGACTTTCTTTATTTGGTTCTGTCTTTGGGGCAAAATCAAAGCTGCTTTTACTCTGGAGTCTGAAACCCAATGTTGAAGCAGCTGTGTTCCTGGTGCAATGTTTGGAGCTTGATAATAATTGATCTGAGACATTTGTTTTTGGATGGGGTGATGGTAGGTGTGTGACTCTGTGTTTGTCATTTGGTGAAGCGGTATTCTGAAACTTGGAGTGACAGAGAGGTGAACTGGGGGTCTGGAAGTTACGATCAAGCATAAACGTTGACTGAGAATTGAGCTGGAATGATGGTAGACTCTCAGATGGGTGGACAAAGTATGCTGATGCTGATTCCTTTGTTTTTGAATGGGACAATGGTAAGCTTGCAAAAGTGGGGTTACAGTTCAATATAGGTGTTTTCTGAAGTCTAGAGTCAAGTAATGGAGAGGTAAGAGCCATTTGATTGGGTTTGAAAGAAGGTGATGTCCCAAGTAAGTCACCTGTTTGAAGTTTTGTGTTGAGTAATGGTAAACTCAGAGATTTCTGATTGTGCTGCGGTAAAGAGGTCCAGAAGCAGTCCAGTGAGGATGTTCTCTGAGGTTTGGATTGAAGTAATGCTGAGTTAAGGGCTCTTTGTTTGGATCTCAAGGAAGATGCTGCCCAAATGGTGTTTACAGAAGGTATTTCTTGATTTTGGTGAGGAAATAATGATGAACTTGAGACTCTTTGATTAGACTTCAATGAAGGTGATCCCCAGCAAACATCTAGGCTTGAAGATGTTGTTCGAGGTTTAGAGAAGGGTAATTGTGAACTCAAGACTGTTTGATTGAGCTCCAGTGATGATGTCTTGTTGAGGTCAGATAAAGATGTTGTTTGAGCTCTGGAGTACAACAAATGGGAGTTCAGGGCTCTATGAGCAGGCCACAATGAACTTCTCCAGTGGAGGCCTCGTGAAGGTGTCTTCTGATGCTTGGCATGGGACAATGGCAAATTCAGAGTCCTGTCACAGAAGCTTTGTGAAATTTTGTCCTGAGATTTGGGAGAAGGCAATACTGAGCGTCTCTGGACCTTCCTACTGGAGCTCACTGGAGGTACTGCAAAGTGATTGCTATGGGATTGCACTTTGGCCACAGGGTGGTTATTGAATTGATTTAGTTTTTCACCTGTATTTTGATGTGTTATTGAATTGGCTGAGGACAGTTGGTAGATGTAGTCTAATGGTACGAAGTGTTGACCATACATGCTAATGTTACCATCCCATCTTGTGTTGTGATAGAGGCCTTTTTAAAAACAGTTGATTTGTGGAGATGTTTTTGGACAATGGATACTTATACATAATAATTACTAGCTTATGTCTTGTAATATTTCTGTTAATCCTCAAATATTATAGACTATTACAAAATTGAAATGTAGATGAGATTGAGATGATCTTCTATATTTTCTTTAGTTTCCGATACTTCTTTCTCCTGATGAAATAATGCCTGTTAACAAAATAGTAGGGAAAGGTCAGAAGAGGTCCTGACAGAAATATTAATTTTCTTAAGCACTTTCTTGTAGTGACTACAGCACAGGTGTTATGTCAAATTCCAGCCACTGTGTGTATTGCATCTACTTAGTGTATCACTATGCATATCTTTTAAATTAAACTTTCAAAATCCCAATCAATTCATCATTTATAAAACAGACAAATATGATATTTAACGTATTGGGCTAAAGACTAAATTATATATATATATATATATATATATATATATATATATATATATATTCTAATAGTGCCCAGGATATTATATTATAGGTGCTCAATAAAATGTAGTAGTTATCACTGGTGCTCTATTAATAATTGCATTTGCAAAACAAACAAACAAAAATCTGTGATAAATTTACTTTGTGTAAAAAAAACTCAAAGAAAAATGAAAAGGAAGATTGAAATGTTTACCTTCCATTTAGATTCATTTGCCCATCACTCTCATCTTTGAGTTTACTTCCAAAAGTCTGTCGCATATTTTCAGTTATTTGTCACCACTGCAGCACCAAAACTTTTGACTATACCCTTTTAAACTACTGGTTTATTGTTATCTGTTATTTCTCCACATACTGATCTTCTATCCTTATTGTACTATTTTTTTTCAGGGATGTATTGAATCCTTTACTTTTGCTCCCACCCCAATTTAATTCTAAGAGTTATATTACCAAGTCGAATCTATTTTCTTTTTTTTTAAATTGCATTTTAGGTTTTGGAGTACATCATCTATTTTCAATTTATTTCTAAGTAATCACATCAGTTATGTTTAGGATTTTTATATGAACTAGAAGCTTCTTAAAAAAACAGAACCTTATACCTGGTCAAAGGTGACACAAGCATCTACCACTCAAGAAGGAGACCGACGCTACTTCTTAAAGGCAATACATAGGGTGTCATGTCACACAATTTTATTTTTCATGATCAAAGGTTTGTTCTTCAGGTTTTAAAGCTAAGATACACGACACAATTTTTAAAAAAAGTTATTATAACAGATTCTGAAATCAGTCAATTAAGTCCTTGGCCTGAGGCCCTTGAAGAATGAAAAGTCTTGGAATTTGGTTCCATGACAATTTCTGTGTTTCCATGACTTACCAATCCAATTTCTAATGGACAAACTTATTTCTCATATATGCCAACTCATTCAGTTAATTTACTATGAATTCTATTATTGCTAGAAGTTTTTTCCTTTATATCAAGGTGATTTTGCACATGGTTACTTTTTCTTTGCATTTATTTTTAAAATATGTCTTATTAGTATCATAATTCACTTGTTTTTCAAGCCTTACATCATTCTTTGTGGAATTTTCCAAGTACCAACAGTATTAGTCACATACCATTAACTAATGTTTTGTATCTAGTCCTGGTTTATCTCTTGAGCTTCCAAATAATCATCAAGCTTCTTCATCCAAAAGTTCCAAAGACGATTTAAAGACAAAACAAGAAAAATTTAATAAAGCTATTTCTCTTTCCAGAGAAATCTTTTTCTATAACCTCTGCCTCAGTTCCAAACACTTATATAATTCAGATACTTTGAAATCATTCCAGGCAGCTTCACCCTCCCAAGCCATTTAGACACCAAGACCTGTTGATTTTATCACTTCCATATATTAATTCACTGTTTTCTATAGAATGCCACCATTATACGGTACATCTTATCTAGACTGTATAATTATAGTAACTTCTATATATCTTCTCAATATGACGTTACTCTCTCTCTTCTCCTTCTTTCCTGTGAGACACATAAAAGCAAACTCTTACTGGGGAGACACCACTGCTGCTCACTCAAAGATTTTCCTTGCTTTCCGTATGCCTGCATGAGTAATAAACCTGAAGTTTCTCTAGCTTGTTGGACCTGGGATGAGGGGAGAAATGCAAAAGCTACAATATACTACAGACTATCCTATCAAACTTCTAGATGGCAAAATGAAATAACTTCATAAATTTGGAGCATGCAAAGATTTCTTAAACAGAGCAAAGTAGTAGCCATTAAGAATTGATAAATTTAAGAACTCCCAATAACCAAAAAACATCATAGTAGAAAGAATAAAGGCAAATTACAGAATGTGAAAAAAATTACAATACATATATATATCCATATATATATATGAAAAAGACTCATACCCATGATAATCTCTGCATATTACTAAGAAAAAAAAGGCAATGCAATTAGCAAAACACATGAACAACCACTTCACAAACAAGGATATCCAAATGGCTAACACATATATGAAAAAAAGGTCAGCTTCATTAAAATTAGTGGAGTCCAGCCTGGGCCATGTGGCAAAATCCTGTCTCTACAAAAAAATAAATAAATAAATTTAGCTGAGCTTATTGATGAGCATCTGTAGTCAGCTACTCTGAGCCCAGGGAATCAAGGCTGCAGTGAGCCATGATCTTGCCACTGTACCCTTGCCTTGGTAACCGAATGAGATTCTGTCTCAAAAAATTAAAAATAAAAAATCAGTGAAGTGCATATTTAAACAACAAGGAGATATTGCTACTCATTATCAAAACATAACTAACATAAAATTAAAACTAAAAAAAAAAAGCAAGAATTGGTGAGTATACAGATTAAATGAAATGCTCAGACACTGAAATGTTATGTTGATACAACCCCCTTGGAAAATTTCATAACTTTACCATTAAATCAGTCCTTTTTATACATTATAAAAAGTTTACATTCCAAACTGTAACCAACTGTCAATCAATAGCAGAATATATAAACAAATTGTATTATAGTTCTTCAGTGAGTACCAAACAATAGTGAATATTAACAAAAAATATAGCACTGTACAACTACATGGATCAATCTTTCATGGACAAAATGTTTCTTTTTTCTTTTTCTTTTCTGAGATGGAGTTTTGCTCTTGTTGCCCAGGCTGGAATGCAAGGGTGCACTTGGCTGACTGCAACCTCTGCCACCCAGTTCAAGTGATTCTCCTGCCTCAGCCTCCAAAGTAGCTGGGATTGCAGGCATGCACCACCACGCATGACTAATTTTTTGTATTTCATAGAAATAGGATTTCACCATGTTGGTCAGACTGGTCTTGAACTCCTGACGTCAGGTGATCTACCCGCCTCAGCCTCCCAAAGTGCCAGGATTACAGGTGTAAGCCACTGCATCCAGCCTCAACATGTTAAATAAAAAGAATCATACACACAAAAAATACTTCCTAATTTTGTGTATGAAAGTACAAAATTATGGTGCTAATAGGATAATAATACACTTGAGGAGGTGGAGAGTAGGAGAGAACACACAGAAGGATCTTCTGGATACTGGTAATGATCTGTTTCTTGATCTGGATGAAGATTACATGGATGAATTCACTTAGTGGTAACTGAGCTTTAACACATATAGTATGTATATTTTTGTACGTTCCTTTACTTCAATAAAAAGTGTAAAATATTATAGTTATGCTAATTTTAAAAGACACAGCCAAGACGAAACTGCACTGAAAGGTGAAACATTAAAGAATAAACCAAGATCTGGCACTCAGATGGGATGATTTTCATACGCAAGGTGAGAGAGAGGTGGAGAGAGGGGTTTAAGAATGTAATGTTTAAATTCTTCTACCATATAATGGGGAATAATCAAATTCAAAACAAAGAGAACTAATGAGAATCTATTTGAGACAGAAACTGGAGAAAAATAACATTTCTGAATGTGCCCCAGTTTCAGACTTAGCAAAATGACACTTCCATTTCAAAGGAAGTGTTTTGCTAGAAGTGTGTAAATATTACCTACAGATAACTAAAAAATAGGAGAAATTTCAATGAGGGTATAAATATGGGAGAAAATAAGTACCACTATGAAAGAATTAATTGAAATAGTCCAAATTATTTTTACAATTGAGTTCTTTCAAACTTTCAGTACTACAATGTTATGTAAACATTTTCAGAGTATGATAAATATAGAAAAATTCTCAATTTGTTCTACGAAACTGTTATATGTCATTCAGACACTGAAACATGATAAAAAATAGTACAAAGTTTAAAAGGAATAGAGCAATTCACTTAGTCCACTCACAGAAATTCCCAAATAAAACACTAAATTTAACAGTATAATAAAATAATCTACTGTGACCCAAGTTGTTCTCATTTCAACAAAGGAATGATGTTATATTATTAGGAAGCACTATATTTTGACATTTTCATAATTCACAAACAAATCTTAGTAAATGTTTTAAAAAGTCTTTTGATAGGCCGAGCATGGTGGCTCAAGCCTGTAATCCCAGCACTTTGGGAGGCCGAGGTGGGCAGATCACAAGGTCAAGAGATCGAGACCATACTAGCCAACATGGTGAAATCCCGTCTCTACTAAAAATACAAAAAAAAAAAATTAGCTGGGCATGGTGGTGCGCGCCTGTAGTCCCAGCTACTCGGGAGGCTGCGGCAGGAGAATTGCTTGAACCCGGGAGGCGGAGGTTGTAGTGAGCCGAGGTCGCGCCACTAAACTCCAGCCTGGCACCTGGCGACAACACAAGACTCTGTCTCAAAAAAAAAAAAGTTATTTGATAAAATCCAACCTCCATTTCTCATAAAACTATGTAATCTACTAGGAAAAACTAGTTACTTAATGATAACAAACATCTGAAAGCAAAAATAAACTATTCAGATCATACTTAAATGAGAGCTAGTCCTACTACAAGTTGGTAAAAGATGAGCATATTTACTATCACTACCACATTTAGCATTGTTTAGGACGAGCTGGCCAATGTATTAAAGGAGAAAATAAAACAAAACAAATGAGACATAACCTTTGAAAAGGCAAAATTTAGATTACCTCTACATGCATGTTATATGATTAAAACCCTAATTTAGAATATAGAAAACTTAATAGAAAGAATAACATATTAAAATTCAGGAAATGAAGTTATGGCTTACTAAGTAAATACATGTATGTCACGAGTTTTCTTCAATATCAATATTTAATAGGATTTATGATAATCATGGATACTTTATATATAATTCTCTACAATAATTCAATAAAAACACGGGCATCCTCTTGCAAATATAAGAGGGTACTTCAAAGTTTTGTGACAAGAGATAAATGCCTACGAATCAAGGAAGGGCCACAGTTTTCTATATCTAGTTATTTTGTATTTTTTACTTCCCCATATAATGCACAGATGCTCCTTGCTACTTCATTCTACTTCCTTTTGCAAGACATATTCCTAATAAACAGAAAACTTATCACTGGAAATTGCAATAACTTTTTTCATTAACAAATAGGAACAAGCAGGAAATCAGTAAGGCTATATAAAATTTCAAAAATGCCATCAACTGACTTGAGCTAACTGATGTTCATAGAATATTCAACTCCAACTTGTTCTTTTACATGGAGACAGAATATTCATCAAAATATTGCAAACCATACAAGTCTCGATAAATTTAATTGAATTCAAAAAGTGCAGAGTATGCTTACAGATTTGGCAGTGACATTAAATTATAAATTAATACGAAAAATATCTGTAAATATATTTCATATATATAATACATATACATTTTATGCAGTGTATAAAAGATGTGTGGGATGAGCCTAAAGCAGAACACAGGAAGGGGAGAATATCTGCAGCAATAAATAACAGTATCAAAAAGAAGGAAGTTCTCGAATTAATGACATTAACTTCTTCCTTAAGAAATATAAAAAGAAGGGCCCATTAAACTAAAATTAAGTAGAAGAAAGACAATAATAGAGATTAGAAGAGAAGTCATGAGATAGAAACCAGATGATCAAGGATATTGACAGGCGGTTCTTTGAGAAAATAAATAAAATTGAAAATGCTTGGCCATACGGATAAAGGATTAAGAACAAAGAGGGCCAGGCGTGGTGTCTGATGCCCATAGTCTCAACATTTTGAAAGGCCAAGGCAAGAAGATCACTTGTGATCAGGAGTTTGAGACTAGCCTGGCCAATGTGGCAAAACCCTGTCTCTACTGAAAACACAAAAATTAGCCAGGTGTGGTGGCTCATGCCTGTAATCCCAGCTACTTAGGAGGCTGCGGCAGGAGAATTGCTTGAAACCGAGAGGCGGAGGAGTCAGTGAGCCGAGATCGAGCCACTGCCCTCCAGTCTGGGTGACAGAGTCAGACTCTGTCTCAAAAAAAAAAAAACACAATTACAAATATGAGGATTAAGAGAGGTGATACTACTGCAGACACTACACACTATCGATATTTTAAAAGACAACGAAAAACATGAATATTGTTATCCAAAATACATTAGAAACTTATACAATTCAATAGAGAAAAACTTAGTCAATTGAAAAATAGGTAAAAAGACCTGGATAAACATTTCTCAAAAGAAGATGTACATACCTGGAAACCGTCATTCTCAGCAAACTGACACAAGAACAGAAAATCAAACACTGCGTGTTCTCACTCATAGGCGGGTGTTGAACAATGAGAACACACGGACATAGGGAGGGGAGCATCACACACTGGGGTCTGTGGGGAGGAACTAGAGGAGGGACAGCGTTGGGTGAGAGTTGGGGAGGGATAACATGGGGAGAAATGCCAGATAGATATAGGTGATGTGGAGGAACGCAGCAAACCACATTGCCATGTAGGTACCTATGCAACAATCTTGCATTTTCTACACATGTACCCCAAAACCTAAAATGCAATAAAATATAGATATTGTAAAAAAAAAAAAAAAAAAGATTTGCATACAATCAGCAGATATACAAAAAGATGTTCAACACCACTAATCATCAGGAAAATGAAAATCAAAAACTACAATGAGATAATACCTGACATCTGTTAGAATGACTTTTATCAAACAGTCAAAAGATAAATGTTGTCAAGGATGTGGGAAAAAAAAGAACCTACTGGTGTGAATATAAATTGATAAACACCCATTGTATAAAATAATATGGAGGTTCCTAAAAAAAAAATTTTAAACCAAAATACCATATGATCAAGCAATTCCACTTCTGGTATAAATCAAAAGAAATTAAATTGGTATCTCCAAGAGATTGCAGCATTATTTGTAATAGCCAAGATATGAAAACCATCCTAAGAGTCAGTCAATAGATGAATATATAAAGAATATGTGACATGTATGTGTTTTTGTGTATGTGTGTGTGTACAAACAATGGAATATTATTCAGCCTTATAAAATAAGAAAATCCTGCTATTTGCAACATGTAATAGCCCAGAAGACATTACACTAAGTGAAATAAGTCAGACTCAGAAAGACAAATCTGCATGATCTCACTAATATTTGAAACCTAAAAAAATAAAAGTCAAACTCATAATAACAGAGTAGAATGAAAGGTACAAGGGCTAAGGGATAAGTGAAAATGGGAGATATTGCTCAAAGGTTTTAAGAGGTTAATAATAATGCACTGTATACTTGAAATTTGCGAGAAAATAGTTATCATGTGTTCTCACCACACACACACATACATACACACACACACACACACAATAATGGTAACTATGAGTTGATAGAAATGCTTAATAGCTTTGTTACTATAATTGCTTCACAATGCATACATATATCAAAACATCACACTGAACACCCAAATACATATAACTTTATCAATTATACATCAATAAAACTGGGAAAAAAAAAGACACACATAAAAAAAGAAATCTGGGCCTGGCATGGTGGCTCACGCCTGTAATCCCAGCACTTTGGGAGGCTAAGGCAGGTGGATTGCTGGAGGTCAGGAGTTCAAAACCAGCCTGGTCAACATGGTGAAACCCTGTCTTACAAAAAATACAAATTAGCCAAGTGTGGTGGCGTGCATCTGTAATCTCAGCTACTAGGGAGGCTGAGGCAGGAGAATCACTTGAACCAGGGAGGTGGGGGCCGCAGTGAGCCAAGATCATGCCATTGCACTTCAGCCTAGGCAAAAAGAGTGAAACTTTGTTTCTAAAAAAAAAAAAAAAAAAAAAAAAATTGATTTATACCTAAAAGTATATACAAAATATCAATTCATAATAAGATCATGGATCTACTAGAAAACCTAAAACTATATAAGTCCTGGAACAAATATTTTTTTAAAGTTTGTGATTTGGAGTTGAGCATAGATTTTTATATGTGACACAAAAAGCCTAATCGTTAAAAGAACAAATAAATTGAATTTTATCAAAATTTAAAACTTCTGCTCTTCATAAGACACTGTTAAGAAAATGCAAAAAAGAGAGATCCAAGATGGCGGATTAGGAGCAGCTCAGGATTGCAGCTCCCAGTGAAAGTGCAGAGGGTGAGTGGATGCCGCATTTCCAGACGGATTTTTACTACCCCCAGACCAGGAGATTCCCAGGCGGAGCAGCCCCACGGGTCGCCAGTGCGGCTGTTTTGGCCGGCGCGGCTGTTTCGGCCAGCGCGGCTGCTTTGCCGGCGCCACAGCGTGGCGGGTCTCCGTACAAAATCCACTGGTCTGTGTGCCCTTTTAACTGGCGAGTGAAGCTACCGGAAGGCAGATAAAAAGGGGGACTGAATCAGGGAGCCAGCCCAGGAGATCCCCAGGCAAAAAAGTGCTACGAATCTCAGCGCCGCTGTTTCAGCCTGCGCAGTGTGACCCCGCAGGGGAAATCACACAGATCCCGGCGCCTTTTCAACAGGCGACTGGAACACCTGGGAGTTGACCATTCAACTAAAAACACAAAAGGCTCTGAGACAGCGAGCCAGGTGATCAGGCTCGGCTAAAACAGCAATTGGAAGAGCTCTTGGTTAAGAGTTTCGCAGCGGGCGCAGCTGAACGCGGGACGGTACAGGTCTGTTGGGGAGGGTTGTCTGCCATTACGGGGCACTCAACCACGACAGAGGAAGTCCGCCATTGCGGAGGCAGCCTGCTGTTGCCAAGGCAACCCGCCATTGCCGAGGTAACCCGCCATTACAGAGGCGGGCCACTATTGCCAAGGCAGATCTAATTACACCCATATAAACAGGACTGCTGAAAAGGAGCTGGGATCTGTGTGATTTCCCCTGCGGGGACAGCGGCGCTGAGATTCGTAGCGCTTTTTTGCCTGGGGATCTCCTGGGCTGGCTCCCTGCTTCAGTCCCCCTTTTAATCTGCCTTCCCATAGCTCCACTCGCCAGTTAAAAAGGCACACAGACCAGTGGATTTTGTATGGAGACCCGCTGCGCTGCGGCGCCGGCAAAGCAGCCGCGCTGGCCGAAACAGCCGCACTAGCGACCCGTGGGGCTGCTCTGTCTGGGAATCTCCTGGTCTGGGGGTAATAAAAATCCGTCTGGAAATGCGGCATCCACTCACCCTCTGCACTTTCACTGGGAGCTGCAATCCTGAGCTGCTCCTAATCCGCCATCTTGGATCCACCCTCGAGAATAGAGGAAT